>JAEIFV010001109.1:0-92416 GCA_018904265.1 Lordiphosa collinella | reverse complement strand
TTGCAATACAATAGTTTTTGTGGGACAAAAATCACTTTCTGTTTTGTTGCTACTTTCATCAGATTTGCTTTTTTAGTTTTTTTGTCCACATTGAATATATGTGTAGACGGTTATTTACAAGCTCTGACTCTTATATCATATTTTAAGAGACTTTCCTCTCTATCAACTTACAAGCAACTTAATGCATCCGGCTCGAAGGACCAGGTTTTACTAATGTTACCAGTGGGGTCAACCTTTTATATCTTATCCGGCTCAAAGGACCATGTGCTGCTTATGACACCTGGAAGGAAGTTGTAAAGGTACATATGTTATCTGGCTACGAAAGACCATGTGTTGTAAATGGTTAATTTCTGTATCAAGTATTTCGCAAAGACAGGGACGCCTTAAGAGCTGAACAAACAAGAGGAGGTGGAGTGTTGGTGGCTATCAGGCGTTCCCTCTATTGTGAATGCGTTCGACTTGAGAATAATGACTCGCTTATGGGCCAAATTGCGGTTCTGGTAGTGGGCATTATAAGGCACATTTGTTGAACCTATTGAATGTTTATCAGCATTTGGAGGATCATCAACATCTTTGCGTTACGGGAGACTTCAACTTGGGCTTAATTGTTTGGACTCAAGATCCAAATTCCTCGGCTATAGTACCGATTAATGTTCATCAGCCTCATGAAATACTTCTTCTTGTTGATCTATTTAGTATGGGCCTAACCCAAATCAACAAGATTTTTAACGCTTTGCACAAAATTTTAGATTTAATATTCGTTAGCTCTGATTTGAATTCATCTTTTGGAGATCACTAATTCCTTTGTTAACATCGTTTTTTACATGTTTGCGCTCTCTGTACAACAATCTTCTAAATTTGAATTTCACCTTGATAAAAAAGTCTTTGTTGTATTAGAAGTTGCATCTCAAATATTAACTGGTCATCGGTCCTTTCGCAGGCTAATTTGGAGACGTGTTATGATAGCTTTCTCAATATCTTTTTGAATATTGTTATCGAGAATGCTCAGAAAAAGAAGCTTGGCTCGTACAAATTGCCGTGGTAAATAAATTCTACAAGGCGACATGGTTGTACTAACGCAGAAAATAGGGTCAACCAGGTGTAAGGGTCTATAAATTGACTCAATCCAAACATGGTATAGGCTTTAGGAAATAAAGTTCAGGTGCTCATTAAAAGAAATTTTGTGTGGAAATTTTACTCCCAAATTTACAAAAAAGATAACTGACTACAATCCGTTCGAAGAGCTTCGGTATATTCCTCAGTCTTGAGACCAGACTTGAATACAGGTGTGACCGTAGCATCTTACCACTAGTCAATAAATCGGCCTGCAGAGAGTGACTTTGAGAATATTGTTATGAGCGGCTCTCTAAGCTCACCAATACAAGTAATTTTTCAGTTAAGAACGCGATGAAATTTCATCACAATCTGGGCTAATTAGAGTCATCACAACTCAATACTGGATGAGAGATGCTCATTTACTGTATATCCGGCTCGAAGGACCAGTGTGTTTGTGTCCATATTTACAGAATCGGCCCGGCACGGTAATCGGTAGGAAATACCCATTGGTAGAAATACCCATTGCAAGCATTCTGAAGACGAATATGTTGACTTGAAAGAATTTTAACAAAGAGATTTGCCATATCAATGTGAGACAAGGCAATTTCATGTTTGTAGAAAAGAGAAGAAGATAAAGCGTTGGACCGTCGTTTGGTAAAAATACCTTAGGATCGCTACAAAAGTTACTTTGAACTCGAGAAAGATAGCTTTTATAGGAAATACGATTTTGAGCTTGGAGTTTTGCCCTTGCAGTCGAGTATTTGGAGAAGTCCATTGCTTTTCCTGATCTTGTATAAGCTTTGAAAAGGCGAGACTTAATAAGAAATACTACAAGGAAGCTATAATTTGGCAACGTTTTTAAAATGTAAAAGCTTGCTGTCAAAGCCCGTTCGTGAAAAAACACCGTAATATGCCGAGCCCCTCTCAATCTGGCTTATGCGCTTCTAATTTTTCGCACAAGAGAAAAAGATGGTTTTGACCTAACTGTTTAGGCTGTCCGAATTAGAAAAGTCGGCAGCTTGAGAAGCTTTTAATTAGCAAAAGCTGGCGCCAACAGCAGAGAGGGGTGACTGTCGTAAAGTTTATTCAAAGAGAATACTTTTCATTAGATGTTCCTAGGCGGGATCGAACCCACGACCTTGCACAGCGGTCGCTCACTAGTCGCTGAGCCACCCGGCCATAAGACAAGATGGGACAAAAAAATTAAAATAAAAATGGATATTGATGAATAATTGGACTTTACAAAAACAATTTAATCTAGTGCTCAAATTCAGGCTAATGAATACAATTACAAATCAAAATGGTAATTACTTTTTTCAATGTTTCCAAAAGGACTCAAATGTTGAAACTATTTTATAAATTGGTCTTTAAATCTATCCATTCTGCAAACGCTTTGTCCCAATGTTTCGTTGGGTCGGGACTAAAGCTAAGCCGGGGCCGGGAACACGCATTGGGACACCCCCCCAACTAAAAGGCGTTGCAAATGAATGCGTAAAAGATGACAGGATTCCCGCAGGATTCCCACTTGTGACCATTGAGAGAATATTTTGCTTCCGCTTATGTTTTGTGTATTCTGGTAGAAAAAGCAAAGCAGGCGACTTTAACTGCCGCATGACGAAGCGGAATAAACACCAAAAATATGACAAAGGTGGGAGAGAAAAAAAATCAATAAGCAGGGGCTAAAAAGTTCTGTTATGATTATCGAACTTAAAGCACGGAGGGCAAAACCATTAAAACGATTTAAAACCTGGTTTTGCTGTCTGCCTTTGGCTTCGATTGGTTTCCTTTTCCCCTGTCGTGTTTGTTTTTTTTTTTTTTTTGTTATCCTTCGCTCCTCTTTCTCTTTTTTGGGCTTTCAACTTTGGCATTGAAGGCCTTTTTGGACCAACCGCTTGGCAGGGAAAAGTTTTGTTTTGGGATTTCAAACCCTTAGCATCTTTTGTAGGCAGGCAGGCTCCTGTTCATGTTGCAGGTTGCACTTCAGAGACGCCGCACAAGCACCAAAGGAGCAGCAGCTGCTCCAATGCAACTGGAGGAGTGGGAGAGTTGGCTAATAACAGTTGCAATGCGAAGATGAAGACGAACAAAAAACGATTTACGCTGAAAGTGCCAACAATGGCGCAAAACTTGTCCTCCCAAAGGCTCTCCCTTTCAATGTGTGTGTGTGCAAACTTTTGGCGCTGAGCATTTTAATTTAATACACAAACTTTGGACTACAATTTGAGACCCAACCAAGTGCAAGGCAAGTGCATTTATTTAAAGCCAAAAACTTTACTGATTTCTGTCAAAAAAGAAACCACAGAAAAAGTATTCCCAGGCGATCGTTTGTCTCGTCTGGGGCAATTAGAAAATATTAGACAATTTTTGGAAGCATATGATATCATTTTTTCACTTCCGAATTTTGAATAAATTTTGACTGCAAATTGATTGATTTGCCTGACAAAAGACTACAAAATTATGAAAAACGGAAAACGGAAAATCAAACACACACAAAAATAACACAATTAGTGGCTCAATGGGGCCTCAATAAATTGTATCCACAGCCAGCATGTGTGTGTGTGTGTGTGTGTGTGTGTTTTTATGAGTTTTTCGTTTTAATTTCCTCTTGTTAATGGGAAAAGCGTTCTCTCCCACAGACACAGAGGCATACTAAATATGAATTTGATACGAAAAATGCAATTAAAATGTATGAAAAGGAAAGCAGCGAAGACGTGCACACACACGAAGCCCCATTCATTCATGCAAAACATCAAAGCTTTTGCTCGCGCATTTGCCATTTGGCATAGCATACTTTTTCGGGGCCTACCCCCCAAAAAAAAAAGGAAATGAAAATGAAAATACTTAATCATAAAAAGAAAGTTGAACATTTTCAATCGAAATACAAATGAAATTAAGTGTGTGTGCGTGTGCGGTTCATTAGCAGGAAGCCACTTCAAAAAAAAAAAAAAGAAAAAGTGGCTGCTTTCTCTCTTCTCTTCGGAGTTCATAAACAGCGGCTCCTTTCACATGCGATTTCCTTATTGTTTGCCATTATGTGATTTGCCGTTGCAACAGCCACACCCCCCGTTTGCCAGCTTCTTTCAATATACTTGCAGAAAGCCACTTCCACTTCCGAGTGCCGTTTATGTTGTGGTACCCAGGCTATAGTTGGTCTTCCCCTTCCCCCAACACTTCCAGCATTTTCATTGCATTGTTAAGCAGCAGCTGCTTTTGTTGTTACACATTTTTATTAGCGGAAATCAATCCAACCAGGGGGTAAGATTACATTGTCAAAACGCGGCTAAAACCACACACTCACAAAAGTAAATGGTTAAAAGGGCAAAGGGTGATTGCGTTAAGGAAACTTGGGAGCAGGAGGAGGGAGGAGGAGGAAAGTCACCAACTAACAATCTAAACAGAAATCGATTGGTTTTTGTAAAGTTTGTCAATGGCAAGGAAAGTGCCAGCTATTTAGTAATCCCCGTCAACATTTGGGGCATGCTTTAACACACTGCAAAAGTAATGAGAAGCAAATGGATTTAACAAAGTCGCAGAAGAATATGTGAAAGATTATATGTGGAAGATTATGATTCAAGCACTGCCAAATCGCCGCAATTTACCTAAATTATGCATCCACTGCAGTGACTACACTTTAATACGATTACTACTGAAGCACATCGCCTACCCTTGCATTTTAGAAACAATCTTTTGACATTTTGATATCGTTAACACCTCATTTTGCCTAGCCGAGCACTACCTTACACTGCATTTTCAATACCGTAAACATCGCCTTTCGCTTTTTTTCCCCCTACCTCAATTTCCTTATGGTATACACCGCCTACCACCGCATTTTTAAGTACCATAAACACCGCCTTTCGCTTTATTTTCCCCTACCTCAGTTTCCTTATGGTATACACCGCCTACCACCGCATTTTTAATACCATTAACACCGCCTTTCATTGGACGAATTACCCTAGGTATCTTGTTACACCACCCGCATTTTTAGTACCATAAACACCGCCTTACACTGCATTTCCCATAACATATTCAACTCGCCCTTTCCTTATTGCAAACTTGGTGATGGCATCCTTGTGGATATCGAACTGGACCTTCAAATATCTACCACCGCATTTGTAGTACCGTAAGGACCGCCCGGTTGCCGGGTGGCTCAGCGACTAGTGTGCGCGACCGCTGTGCAAGAGGTCGTGGGTTCGATCCCGCCTTGGAACATTTAATTAAAAGTTGCTTCTTTGAATAAACTTTACACCCGGTCACCCCTCTCCGCTGTTGGCGCCAGCTTTGTAGGAATTAGTCATGAAAAGCTTCTAAAACTGCCGTTCGGGTTCGGCGTTAAATTGTAGGTCCCTTTCTCTTGTGCGAATATTAGAAGTGCACAAGCCAAGAGACGACAGCCATTTTACTTTACATGAGTAGCATGACTGGTGCGTTTCTTTTATACCATTTATTTCGAGGTGATAAGATGTAAACACTTTGTGTAGCGAAACAAATGTAACATTTTTGGTTCATAAGAAATGGCAAAACAAAAACATTTTGCATATATATCAATTTTTCTGAGGTATATGTGTGTTCCTTTACTCATTTAGCTGCATTTGCCTGAACAGTAAACGGGGCCTTCAGAAAATTCGCTCATGTCGCGAGCGCTAAAGTTTATTGCACCATATTTTCCTCATATACAGACAGGACATGGGAGGAACACACACACACACACACACACACACTATGCAATTTTTATCACACAAGCAACGAAAATATTTGTGCAGCTCCTTTTTGCCGTGCCAAAAACTTGGCTGGCAACTTTTAATATACAGATACCCTAACAAAATAGAAGTCAAAAGAGGGGCTTGATACGAGTATGGCAAAGAAAGTTGGGAAATTTGAACGAATTTTGGATCAAGTCTAGGACTCAAAGACTTTAATTGTGGTCGTGTTACACTTGGTTATTTGATGCCTCAACTGAAATTAAATAGCAATAATTTTACTTTTTGTTATGAATTTCTTGCAAGATTTTATCACACCCTACCGTATGGCCTGTTGCAGAAACTGTACTAAAATCCTTCCACTTAGGCCTGTTTTCTCTTGTTCCTGTTTTTGCAAATCTAAGTGGAGTTCACGCTCAAAGTGAGCAGTGCAAATTCACCAAAGTTTTTGCAAAAATAGGAGCATGAGAAAACGGCCCTTAGTAGAGCTGGAGAAACAACCGATACCTTTCATGCTTTTTCGCTTGGAGATTAAACGAAATAATGTATTGGTTCCGTCTCAAAGTCTAGGATTCTATAATCAATGAAATCAACAAAGATTTTGTACATTTGGGCAGCTTTGGATACTCAGACAGACTGTTTCGATGGACTCCCATCATCTCATCAGTGAGCTTCAAGCGCTGATACTAACAAAACGTTTGCAAATTTCAATTTATTTAAGCAAGCTAGCTAGGTGAGAAGTCTTAGAACGTAAAGATCCATTTGAATCTGTTATTACAGTATAGAACAGTAGTCTCGCTGGAATTTTTGTTATAAAATGGCCATTACAAAGAAATTTTGGCATGTATGTTTGCTCTGGACGACGCGTCGTTCAGAAAACTTAACAGTGGCCAACCAAAACAAAGATTTAACATACCAGGAAACCTTCAAGCTCAAACTTGCACACATTCTAACACCACTGCAATTGAACGCTATATCTTTGAGTCACTAAATTAAAAAAAAATTTATACAAATAGGTTTAAGAGACTCAAAATGGCCATCCTACCTAGTTTGGCCGACACATCGATAGTGGAAAAAAAGCATCGATGTTTGTAGCTTCGATGAAAACATCGATGCATCGATGTTACCATCGATGTTTCTCCAGCTCTAGCCCTTAGTGTCGCTCGCATCATTTAAAATGTCTATGATCGGAGTTTGATTTAGAGCTGGTTGGTTAAAACGTAGGTTCTCTTAGCCCTTTACCTCATTTGTCTTGCTCATTTCTCATTTATTAGTCCGATCTGAAATGATTCTTTTTCCATTTAACAGCATCACAGAGTATCCACTTGTGCATATTCGAGTTCTCTGTAAATTCTCCATTTACTTCTTAGTTTTTGCTCCACGAGTTCTGTATGCCTGGGTTTCTTAGGGTCACGGGTCACGTTGTTCCAGTCCCAGTCCTAGAAAACATTCTTCTCTAAGGAACTAGAGGAGCTGACGAATTTTTCATAAACGAGAGCGCAAATTAAGGTCGGTCCTTCCCGACTTCGATATACCCTTTACTCAGGGCAATTAGTGTTTAATAGCCTTTCCCTATGTTAGTTAACAGACAGGGCAGGGGCCCACGTTACAGATGAGCTATCTACTTATTGCCGAGGTCCACCGATATTCGCCATTATTCCTAATAAAGCAGTCGTCGCTTTGATGGCCTTTTCCTCCACGTACGCTAGGTGGCTTTTAAAATATAGCCTATGGTCCAGCATAACCGCCAGGTACTTTAAAGCCTCCTTTGACGTAATGTGCTGGCCTCCGACTCTTATGTGGGCAGTTTCTACACGTTTCCTTCATTATTTTCAATGATTGCGTTCCTAAACTCAGCATTTATAAGTACAAAATGATTTTTATCAGATCTGTTTTTGGGGTTTAGGGACCTGGTTTGATTTTAGTCAGAAGTGCTAGTATTTAACCGCCTCAAGGTCAGGGAGAAATTATAATTCAATAGTTCTCAAGAAATCAACAACAAATGATATGAACATATGGACACAAGCAGGTTAAGGTTTCCCAGACATGATCACCTTTCGTCTACTACCAATGTAGACTCATCAGTGAGATGCTAACCGCTTCCACACCAACAGCCATTAACAATCGTGAAGTGGTCGAAATCGAAATTGAGAATTGTACGGACAGAACAGAACAGAAAAACGTCTGAGTCCAACAATACCCATGTTGCTATTAATAGCCACAGCCTTAGCCTACACAGTTGTGCATGTGTGTAATGGTAGTTGTTGGACGCTACAACATTTTACCAAAATCGGTTGACCATATCCTTTTGCTTTCATAGAAAATGGGTCGTAAATCGTATCTTAATAGGTAAAACTTGTTTATTTTCAATGTTAGCATTCTTAAACTCAGCAATTATGAGAATTATTTACTTTCGAACAGATTTGAAATATTACGTCTAAAATCGGTTGACCATAACCTGTAGCTTTCTTAGGAAACAGGTGGAAATAGTGGTCTGAGTAGGGAAAACTTTTATGTTTTCAATGCTAGTCTCCTAATACTCTACAATTATGAATATTTTATGCTGTCTAACAGATTTACAAATTTTGTTCCAAATCGGTTGACCATATCTTATAGCTGCCATGGAACCGATCGTACTGACAATCTGTCTTAGGTGGGAAAACTTTTTTGTGTTTATTGTAATCGTTCTTTAAGTTGTTCACTATGAATTTTATATGTTTTCTAGCAGATCTAGCAGATCAAAATTTGGTCGAAATCGAATGACTATATCTTATGGCTATCCTATGATAGTTTGGTCGGAAAAAAGTTATTGTAAGCGTTCTTAAAGTGAGTTATGATTAGTTTAAGTTGTTTTCTAGCAGCTCTGAGAAAGTTTGTTCAAAATCGGTTGTCTATATTCCATAGCTTTCATGGAAAATAGGCTAGAAAATGGGTCTTAGGTAGAAAAATCCAAACTAATTCCTATCAAAATACAGGGTACTACTCTGGTTGGTCTCCTTGAACTGAGCGTTATTTAACTTTGGCAACGGCAATGTTCGGCAAAATTTCATCAAGCGTCGACGACAGAGCGTTGTCGGTACCATTTCGGGCGATATACGTTGGCACACACACACACACACACACACACACCAGTTTACACACTTTGAAAAATGGCCGGCAATGAGGTGAAGCCAGGGTCTCTGGCTGTGCCAGGGGCTTGTGGGAGGTGGAGATGAAGTACAGATTGCAGTTTGGTCGCATTGCGACAATTAAAACTCACACACACACACACACACACACCTCCCACACACACTCTCTCTGCTCCATTTTACTAAGCCTCTGAAGAAGGAAAAGGCCCAGAAATGGCGCTAACTGCGTGCAACTGGCCAACATAAATGGGCCAGAGAGACAGTTTCCTTTCTTTTTTTTTTTTTAATTTTTTGATTGATTTCTAATTGTATTTGGGCCATTGTCCTAGAGCCGACGCTTTCAATTAATCTTCAGTAGCACAAATTGCATTCAGAGGGACACATGTAAATCACAGAATCAGAGAATCACCCCAAAGTAGAGCCTGAGCACATAATGGCCATTTGGTGTTCAATGCAGCAGCTTAACACGCGACAATTGGGCCAAAAGGATTGATGATGCTTGCTGGACCAATTAACAAGCTCTGAGCATGTTGCGACCCTCAACAGGTGCTTGGCTTTAATCCGCTTCCTTCTTTTTTTTTTTTTTTTTTTTGATTAACAATAACTTATGTTGTGTAATAAACAATGTCTGGAGGAGAGCAGAGGACTTTGTGCCTGGGATTACCTCAATTCCCGCCTACAAGCATGTTTGTTACTTCTTTTGTTCGAGCTGTTTGTGCTGCAGCTTCAGCTTCGGCTTTCGAGTTGAGTCCCCGCTGGCGCTTTATGAGCTCACCTAATAAAATCTACACACAGGGACACACACACACACACACACAACATGCTTGACAGGGAAAATGTTACAAATTTTGCCTCAAGTTGTCTTTGTTTCTAAGCCCTTTGCCAGTCCCCGGAATCCGAATGTTTGCCATTTTGCCTTGATTATTATCATTATTATTATGCTTGGCTTTTGTGTTTTTGTTCTCCTAATTCGCACTTCCTCTTCTGCCTCCGCAAAAGAAAAAAGCAAATAACTTTTCTTTCGGTGCTTGCGGTTTTCATGTAATGATGTAATCGGTTGGGCTGAGGCCTACGTAAGTCGATAATTGGGGCCTTGTCTTGTGGTGTCTTGTGAGGGTTTTACAACTTCAAGAGCTCATTGATGCTACTCTAGGTGGTATCGATTTGGTTATTGAATAATTAAAGTGATTTTAAGTAAGTCGATTAAGTTGAGCAGCGATTGGAAAACGCCGATATAAGAGGTTTCAGTAATAACGCCCGAGGGCGTTATGACAATTTCAAACAAATTTAATTAACATAGGGAAAGTTTCTTTCATCGCACCCTGCTGAGAATCTGTCGCTGTGTCTTCAGACCCTCAATGTGCGCATCGAAGAATACATTCTTCGTAGTCCAACTGGCTTATGTACTAGTTGCGACGCCTATTTGCAGACAGTCTATGTACTGTATGCATCCCAGTTTATAAACACACCTACACAAACATTTTGGTGACCCCGATGTGATCACTAAAAAACATAATATCGTTGAGTATCCTAACGTAGCTGGAACTGAGCAATGTTAAAGGACTTCAACATGAACACTCAACCAGACGTTGCCAACTAAAGCAACCACCAAGAAGACATCATTTCAAGTTGTCAATTGGGCGACACTTGAAACCCTCCAGCTGGACTTCAAAACGGATCACCAACCCATTTGGTGATCACAACAACGATGAGAGTCCGTACGATGCCAACCAAGGCAATGACGCAGCACCACTATCATTGTGGGGGTCGGCAAATAAAGTTGGAGACATCAATTCAAGTTGTCAATTGGCGACACTTCAAGACTGTGTACCAAAAAACATTTCGTGATCAGAATATCGTTGACAGAATATAGCTCACACTTACTCTAACGTTGCCAACCAAGGCAACGACGCAGCAACACTATCATTGTGTGACGTCTGCAACTAAAGTTGGAGGCAGAGACTCAAGTTTTCAATAGGCGCGACACTTGAAACCTCCAGCTTGTAACTCAGAACCAATCACCAAACCATTTGGTGATCACTAAAACGTTGAAAGTCCCCACGAAGTTTTCACATTGGTGAACTGCAAGAACTGCAACATAAGCTCTGGAGTTACCAATCAAGGCTCGATTGACCTTCTCCGTAGCCCAACTGGTTTATGTACTAGTTGCGACGCCTATTTGCAGACAGTTTATGTACTATATGTATCCCAGCTTATAAACACACAAAAAACTCAATTACAGATAGTTTATGTACTGTCTGTGGTAGCCTACACAAACAGCTTTTGAAAATTTCTTTCCATGATGCTACAAATGTAGTGTTACAAATGTGTTAAGAAAGCGGTGTGACCGATACGAAAATTGCAGAGATTGGCGACCCATGTCATTGTTAAGGGGGGAAAACACTTTGCGGAAAAAAAATTTTCGACTTTTTTTTTTGCATATTTTTGTAGCTTGGATATTCAAAAATATCCCCCTAAAAGGATTTTCAAAAATTCGAAATAGTTTAGAAGATATAGCCCTTTTAATGACCCAAAGTGTCCCGATTTGCCTAGCAACTGCAAACTTTAAACGCGTTTATCTCGAAACCACGTTTTTCAAACTGGTGGCCACGATTCAGAGGAAACCAGTGGACCGATTTTGCTCCGGAAGGGCTTATACGACGCAGAATTGTCGTCGCTATCGTTCGGCCCTCCAACTTTTGGATACCTATATTTTAAGTGTACTTTTTTACACTACACTACAAAAAAAAGGCCAAAAAAAAATTTTTTGTTTTCAAATGTCCGCCATTTTGTCAAAAAAATTTTCAATTTTTTTTCAGAGGGCCGAACGATAGCCACATTAGTTCTAAACATAACCGCATTTTTCTTTTTTTTTCAAATCATCCCAAGATCTGCAACCATGGTCACCATGTGGGCACCTTTTTTTTATTCATCATTTTTCGGAGGCCGATAACTTTCTGAGCGGCCCTCATATTATACTTTTTTTCTGGAATTTTTTTAAAAACCATCTACTTTTGCTCATCGCAAAGTGTGTTCCCCCCTTAAGTTACTTGATACTGTTTATGATACTGAAAATGAGGTATAAAGCGGTTTTAAAAGTGCTGTGGTAGTCGGTGTGTTCAATATGGAAAGTCGTATATAATCTTTAAGGTGACCAGCGGTGTTTACGATACTGAGAATGAGGTGTTAAACGGTGTTTACAGTACTGAAAATGCAGTGGAAGACGGTGTACCTTATATGGAACGTGGTAAGCGGTCGATATCATCTATAAAGTGCCCAGCGGTGTTTACGATACTGAGAATGAGGTGTTAGGCGGTGTTTAGAATGCCGAAAATGCAGTGGGAGGCGCTACACCTTATATGGAAAGGGGTTAGCGGTCTATATCATCTATAAAGTGCCCAGCGGTGTTTACGATACTGAGAATGAGGTGTTAGGCGGTGTTTAGAATGCCGAAAATGCAGTGGGAGGCGCTACACCTTATATGGAAAGGGGTTAGCGGTCTATATCATCTATAAAGTGCCCAGCGGTGTTTACGATACTGAGAATGAGGTGTTAGGCGGTGTTTACAATACTGAAAATGCAGTGGGAGGCGGTGTATCTTATATGGAAAGAGGTAGGCGGTCTGTATTATCTATAAGGTGCCTTACGAAATTAAAACTGTGCATTAGACGGTGTACACAATATGAAAGTGGTATGCGGCCTATTTAGTGCCTAATGTGGTGAAATTGTGCTGTTAAGCGGTGTTTATGATACCAAAAAAAAGGTATTAAACGTGCAGTGAGAGGCAGAGTATATAATAGGGAATGATAAGTCGGTGCATCTGTAATTTAAGGTGATGAAAAAGTGCAGCCAAGTTCATTGAGTTGTTAGGCGGTGCAAAAGTAGGCGTTGTGTACAATATAAAAACAGCTTGGCGGCTTATGTAACCCTTAAGGTATTGAAAATGTGATATTAAGCGATGTTTAACATACCTAAAACGAGCTGTGGCCCACCAAATTGCAAGTTCGAACTCATATTACTTAAAATTTCTTCCATATTTAACAACTTGTAAGCTAAATCAATCTTTGTTTACTCCAAAACCTATCAAAAATGTATCCCCCCAGACTGATCTATATATATACACTCACATATACATATAGAAACATACACTGTGTAGCGTTATTTAAGTGGACGCCTATCTACCAAAAAATGCATTATTCATTCTTGACTTTTCTGTATCTTCAATTTGCAGCCCTGCTTTTTCGCTGCCAACGCATTTGTAATTCAGGTAAGTTGGAAGACATTTTAAATATGCTTTGACGGGCTGGCAGGCAGGAGGGGCATTCTCATATCTGGTATACTCATCTGAGACAGCTGTCTTGGCATTTTAAGTAAGCGTTCGTTCTTTGCCTTGGGTCGTCCCTCTTGCTTGGCAATCGACCCAAAAACTTGGTCAATTGGCAATAAAATCAAAAGCGAAAAAAGTTCAAGAGCAACAGCGACCAAGATGACGACGTTGTCGGCGTCGGCGGAAAGTTCTTCGACAAAGTCCAGGCGTGACTGGCATCGGGAAAATGCCGGCGTTGGCGGTCAGAAGTCTGCGAGTTGGTTCATAAAACGCTTTGTACGCTCAAACAGACACAGTAATTGGCGATACAGCAACACACCAGGATACACACACACACACACACACACATACGAGTGTATGGACTGTGCCTTATGCTCTGTCCGGGCGGGTCGCTTGTGATACACTTTGTTTTACGTGGCGGTCGTTGGGGTCCCAAAAAGAAAACTCTAGTAAAAATTGTTGAAAGTTTAAGAGCTCGACTGGAGGTTAGCCTGTAAAACTTTAAAGTGGTTGCTGTTAAAGCACTGTTAAAACGCTTTTAATGAAGGTTACTGTTTTTGATTGTGAAGCACTTTTTAAAGGCTTCTATAACTCTGTTAATTTTCACTTTTACTGCTAATAAGTGGCTTTTTTTAACATAATGTTAGCCCACTGTTAACAAAACACACTTTTTAACTTTTAAACTCATCTTAAAAGACTTTTATTCCATAGTATTTTGACACTTTTTGTCCAATGTTAAGCCAAAAAGTGGCCACTGTTAACGTACTGTTAGCCCACTGTTTACCGAACTTATTGCCTACTCTTAATCTCATCTCAAGAGACGTTTAGGCTGCTATAACTCTGCTAATTTCCACTTTTCTGCTAAGAACTTGCTTCTGTTAGCATACTGTTAGCCCACTGTTAACAGAACTCACTTTTTTACTTTAAGACTCATCTTAAGAGACTTTTATTCTATTGTATTTTGACAGTTTCTGTCCACTGTTAAGCTAAAAAGTGGCCACTGTTAACCTCCTGTTAGCCCACTGTTAACCGAACTCATTTCTTGCTGCTTAACTCTTCTCAAAGACTATTAGGCTGCTATAACTCTATTAATTTCCACTTTTCTGCTAAGAAGTAACTTCTGTTAACATACTGTTAGCCCACAATTAACAGAACTCACTTTTTAACTCTTAAACTTATCTCAAAAATATTTTATTACATTGTATTGTGACACTTACTGTCCACGGTTAAGCCAATAAGTGGCCACAGTTAACGCACAGTTTAACGAACTCTGTTAAACGAACTCACTTTTTACTTGCTAAACTCATCTCAAGAGGATGTTATTTCAATGTATATGGACACTTTTAGACCACTCTAACGCCAAGTAGTGGCCATTTTTAACTCACTGTTAAGGTACTCACTTTTTAACTTGTAAACGCATTTCCAGTGACTGTAAATCCGTTAAAGTTTGACACTTTTTGTCCGCTTTCAAGCTTATAAGTGTCCGCTGTTAATGTACTGTTAGCGCACTGTTAACCCAACTCTCTTTTCAACTGCTTCTTAACAGGGTGTACTGTTTCTTAAGCTGAGTACTAAGAACGATCTAATTTTCCTTTAAGAAATTTACTAGATATGCCTTTTTCGTATGAAGGAGGCCCAAAAGAATACGCTTTGACCGAAGAATCCACACACAATTTTCCAAATACTTTTGTGTATTGCTTTGTTTCTGAGTATCAAACCACAAAATGAGGCAAGGAAAAATTTCTTTAAGTAACTTTCTATGGAATTGGACAGCTAAAGGTACTAACCATTTAAACTTTTTGACAAATGTTAGTCTAAGAAATGGCTACAATTAAGGCACTGTTCGCCGACTGTTAAACAAACTCACTTTCTTAACTGCTTAGCGCTTGTCATTAGAGATCTATGCTACCGTATACTCTTTCACATTTCGTCTAATTTTAAGTTAAGTTATAGCTTTTAAAGCACAGTTAACCTCCTGTTAAGAGAACTTACTTTTAAGTCGAGACTGTCTTTCCACTTCTTTACACTATGGAGCTAAGAAGTGCCTAATGTTAAGCACTTCTCAAGAAACTGTTACACAGAGGGAAAAAAAGTGGTCAGAAAATAAGATTTCTTCATCTCAAAATGTGAACAGAATGTTCTCTTAAATATTTGAGCACAAATGTTCCGAATGTTCTTGAAATAAGCACAATTCAGCCACCTCAACCACCCCACCGAAAGTATAGTAGGCATTCAGACGTGCGTCTTCAAACGCATGGCAATAGCCTACCGTACGAGCGCGGCCGCGTCGCGCGCATAGGTCTTGGGCTCTACTCCCAGTGAGGTCCGACAAAAACTTTTATTTTTTAATAAATAATAAATAACCAAGGCGGGTGGACCTGGGACCTGGCCGGCAGGACGCGGTGGATTGACAGTGGATTGATGGACTTGGACTGTGAGTGGACCTGGATCTGACACTGGACGGACCAGTGTACGGGGTGGACCTTATTTTTTTTTTAATTTTAAAATGTTCTCAAAAACGGAACATATCAACTCACACAAGATTTTGCGTTCTCAAAAAAGTTCTTGAAGTGAGAAATTTTCTAAAGTGAGAAAATCCGGTTGATTAGTTTTTGTGACCGAATGTGTTTTGAGTCAATGTTCGGTTTTTTCCTCTGTGTACTTATTTTATTTTCGAAAACTTTAAAATTTATAAAATGCTTCTGTTAAAACACTGTAACCCACTTTAAACATACTGTAGGGCGAATTTACTTGTTACTTGTTTCTCAGTAAAGTGTTATTTATTACACTGTTTCTTAAAAATTATCATCTTAGCTAGGAAATGGCTACTGTTATGGCACTGTTAGCCGCACCGACTTTTTAACAGCTTACCACTTGTCATAAGAATGTTATTTTGTGTGTTATGTTTTGAATTTTTTCACTTTTCGTCCACTTCTAAGCTAAAATGTAGCTGTATGTTAAAGCACTGTTGAACCACTGTTAAGCAAACTCAGTATTTGATTGCTAAATGCTGCTCAAAAGACTTTTTTTGTACATTTTTCGCACAGTTCAGCTTAGAAATGCACACTGTTAAGGCACTGTTAACCCACTGTTAAGCTAAATTACTTGTAAGCAACTAAGCGCTTTTTATTGAAATATGATTTGTATTAAGCTGCTGTATTATTTTACTCTTCGTCCACTGCTAAGCTCAGATATAGCTAATGATAAGCCAAACTCACTTTTTAACTAATGAACGCTTCTCAAGAGTTTCTTTTACATTTGTTTCACTAAGGCCCGATTTCTCAATGTGCGGTTAGTCAACTTGACAGCCAGTTTAACCGAATTTGCGTATCTTATGCTGTGTGGGCGCAACCGAAGGAAAGACTTAACCGCTGCCGAGCATGTTAAGAAGGAGTTAGTGCGGGAATATCGATACATATCGTATACACAGGAACATTTGTTTGTTTTTATTATGGAGAAATGTTTAAATAAACGAATTTTAACTTAGCAATGAAAATGGAATTCGAAGAGACAGAGCATAGTATAAAAAAAAGAGAGTAAGGAAGAGGCCAATTACTTCGATCTGTAGATGCCACATTTGTTCAATGTTTCAGGCTGAAAAAAACTAGTAAAAAAGATTAGAGATAAGTTAGTCTTGACCTTGTGTAGGGTAGATTCTGGTACGTGGGTTCTTTTGATAAGCCGTAGGTAAACAAGTGTCCCAGCTATAGCTTTTGATTCATCGCAATCAATTTAAATAAATTTTTTGCAAAAATATTACCAAAAGCATTTAATAGCATTAAAAAAGCCATAACAAAAATACTTAATTTGTTGACCGTGACTGGTCACCCTAACGCAGCGATAGGAATTCATCGATATCGGATGAAACTGCTGTTGAGAAAACCAAATAACTTGACCGCTTGTCAACTGGAGGAACAAATTTGACCGGCGTTTGGCCAACCGGAACCTTTAAGAAATCGGGCCTAAGCAGCTTAGAAGTGCATTTTTTTAAGACACTGTTAAGCCACTGTTAACCGATATTCTCAGGAAACTGTTAGCTAAGATGTAGCTGAAGTATTTTTTTCACTCTTTGTCTCCTGTTAAGCTAACATATAACTGCTGTTAAAGCACTGTTATGCAACTGTTGTTTAAAAGTGAGCTTGGTACTCACTTCTCAAAAGACTTTTTCTTACATTTTGCTCTGAAGTTCATTCTGCTCTGAAGTACTCACCGTTAAGGCACTGAAAGAACTTTCTAACAGCTAAACGATTCTCAAGAAACAGCTAGCTAGGTTGTAGCTTTTGTGTTAATTCACTGCTCGTCTCATGTTAAGCTAAATATAGCTACTGTTAAAGCACTGTTATGCCAATGTTAACGGAATTTACTGTTTAATTGCTAAACGCTGCTCAAAAGAGTTTTTCTTACATTTTTCTCGACTATTCAGCTCTGAAGTACTCACCGTTAAGGCACTGCAAGGCCACTGTTAAGCCAAATTCACTTTCTAACTGGTAAGTTAGAGAGCAAGCATCTGAAGAGATTCTCTCACTGCTATTGAGCTGTTATCCCTTTCCTTCTTTTTTCTCGATAACATCTAAAACATATGTTTAGACCCTTAGGAATTTCGCACCAATCCCCAGCTACCCTTAGCTATACCCTCGACCCAAAAAAAAAAAAAAAAAAAGCCAAGAAGAAAACTTTGGCGGCGTCGCTTTTCATAAACTTTGAGTATTTCTGTTTCTGGCATGCACTTATTTTCTTTATATTTATTTATATTTCGCTCAGCTTCGGCATTCGCTTTGTTCGCCCTTTGCCATCTCTCTGTGTTCTCTGCTATTTCTTGTTCTTTTTTTCTTTCGTCCTTATTGAGTGGCCATCTTCCTGCTCCTTGCTCCTTTTGCTTTTTTTTGGGTGAAAAATTATTTATAATAAAATACACCAACGAAATTATGAAGGAAATTTCCGTTTCTCTTTTTGTGGGCGGCGGCGGTTGCTGTACGGAATTTATGTGTGCTCGAAAGTAGCAACTCGCAATTGCATTTCAATGCAATAAGCCAACTGTATTCAACTTGAGTGTGCAATAATAATCTCATGAAGGATCCCAAAAGAGCCGTCTTACTCCTTCTCATTCTCTGTCTCTCCCTCTCTTGCTGGCTTTAAAATAATTTTCGAATATTTAATAATCACCCGACAGAGCTGTAGCTGGAGCTCTGGCTACCGCAGACCAAAGAGACCCGGGTAAGTGCATCATTCTAATGAATTTGCACTTCGTCAGCGACGCTGGGTCACAAAGAAGTAATTACCTAATGCAGAAGGGGGGCGACAGAGGAAAGCTGACCACAAAATCAAAGCTCCTTCTACTTCTCGGTTCCACAAACACAAATCAAAAGCCAACCGGCAGACAGCTGAGAATGCTGACTAACTGATGGACGGACGGACACACTGGCTGACTCACTGCTACCAGTGAGAGCTGTGAGAGTGTCCCTGGCCGGGCATTTTTCGTGCTAAGCAGGCCGACACCAAAGCCAAATGAGTTCAGCGCCCGCAGCCAGAAACTGAGAAGAGAAGCAGAGAAAAATGCAGTCAGGAGAAGAGTCAAGCCACAAAGCTACGCTTTGGAGCACTGAGAAAAATGTGAATTAAAGTTATGTCATCAATTTGAGGCATCAATTTGACAAGTTCTTTGCCTATTCCTCGTGCATATTGTTTGTTTTTCGAATATTTAACAACACTGCACTAAAACCGTGTTGATTTTGTTACACTGATTTCCCATCAGTTTACCAACCCTAGCCTAATTAAGTGCGTTTTTTTAACACTCGTTGCACATTCTGTACATTTTTCTTGTCTTTACCAACACTGCACTAGTTCAGTGCTGATTTTTTAGACACTTTCCTAACATTGTGCTAGTTTTTGAAATCTTTACCAATGCTGAACTAACTTAGTGCAGATTTCCTCGTATATTGTATTAATTTTTTCGTTCTTTACCAACACTGATCTACTTCAGTGAGGTTTTAAGCACTTCTTTTGCTAGTTTTATTAGTCATTAACACCAAAGAATTAATACAATGAGGTTTCTTGGCACTCTTCGTTGATTGTGTTAATTTTTCTAGTCTTTACCAACACTGCACTAATTCAGTGCGGATTTTTATGATACTTTCTCTACATTGTACTAACTTATTAACAACTCTGAAGTAATTCAGTGCTGGTTTTTAACCCTCCTTGTAAGTTCTATTAATTTGTTCGATCTTTACCAACACTAAACTCATTCAGTAAGGTTTCAAACACTCCTCTTAGACGTTTTTCTAGTCTTTAACAACATAGAACTAATACAGTAGGGTTTCTCATCCCTCCTCGTTCATTGTGTTAGTTTTTTTATATCTTTACCAACACTGGACTAATTCAGTGAAGGTTATCTTAACACTCGTCGTACACTGTGACTATTTCAATGACTTTTTTTAGTTCTGCTTGTATATTTTAATCATTTTTCAAATGTTTACCAACACTGAACTAAGGCAGTGTTGCTTATCTTAAACACTGATCATACTTTGTGTTTATTTTTTACATTTTTAACAACAATGAACTATTTCTGCGACTGTTTTTGAACACTCTCACATTGTGTTCATTTTTTATATCTTTACCAACACTGGACGAATTCAGTGTAGGTCATTTTAACTCTCCTCGTACGTTGTGTCTATTTCAATGAGTTTTTAAGCTCTGCTCGTATATTTTATGAATTTTTCACTTGCTTACCAACGCTGAACTAATGCAGTGCTGCTCTGAGCGCAACAGAATTGAGCAAAGTCAGAACTGAAACTGTCTTTCGCTCCCTGTTTTTGTTATGTCCGTAACCAAACGTTTCTTTTTCCGACACGTTGAAAGTGTTAAGAGTTTTTTGCGAGCTCTGCATGAACTGATTTGGTAAGGTTTTTTTCGACACTCCTTGTGCATTGTGTTAATTCTTCAACCATTTACCAACACTGGACTAATTTGGTGAGGTTTTTTGTCATCCCTGGTGCATTATGTCAAGTGAGAACAGAGAAATGCGTTTGTGCAGTCGATTTACTTTCTATTCTGTGCTCCTCTCTCTTAAAAAATAGCAAGTTCTGTGTGAAAACCCCCGAATAACTTCGGCCCCTGGTGGTTATGGGCTGGAGCGATACTTCTTATCACTCCCAGAACGCTTAAATTTCAAAATGAGAACGATTTTAGTTCGATTTTAAGTACCAAATTGATAAAAATTCTACTTTCCCCTTTAACTCTCATCATTTTGCTCTTTTTGTGCCGCTTATGCACTGCTCGAGCAGATTATGTCCTTATAATCCGTGTGCTTACTCAACAAGTAACGTTCGCTCAGTGTACCAGCTTCTGGTGCTGTCGCCTGTCACTCGGTACAGCCCCTGTGCTGCTAACGAGTGGCGAGTCGAGCAATGATTGCGGTTACTTGTTGGTTTTCATTTCATTTTTCATGCCACTTCTTTGGCAAAAGTTGGCAAAGTCGAGCCAAAATGGGGGTAAACCCTGGGTAAGGTGTTTGGTTTTGTTTCCGTCTGCTCCTGCTCCTGCTGCTGCTGCTGCTGCGGTCTTCCTGCCGACGCGTCGCTGCTGCTGCAGCAGCAGCAGCAGCTGCTTGTTAAGCACTTTAAACAATGTGGCAACTCCTCGCCTGTGGCAGCACATTGTTAGATTTAATTTTGCCACTTGTTTGACCAATGACAGAGCACAAAACGAAGGAGAACTGCAGAGACCACCAACTCAAGAAGTACAATTTGTCAAATGGAGAGTCAGAGTCATTTTGCAAAATTGCATAAGCAGCCGGACGACCGACACTTGACATGACACTCCTCCGTCCCCCGGACTCTCACCTGGTATTCGCCTAACGCGTTGATTGTACTGCAAATTGCTTCCCGCATTGCGCAAACGTTGCAACAGCGTAAAATTTAATTTTCCAATTAAATTGCCGAAACTTTTGCCTTTTTTCCCCTCGTCGCAAAGCGCCAAAGTTTTTGCATCAAACTGACATTGGGGAATATTACAAAACTCTCTGCACGCAGCGGCGGGCGCGAGATAAAAACTGGCGCGTTTGCTCCACAATTGCATTTGTTTGGATATCGGTAGCACAAACATGTCCGCCGGAAAAACAAATAAACAACAACAAAAAAGCATCAGCGGAATGCAACAGAAAAAATATATTTTAACAAGAGGAGAGTGTAAAACTGGAAGTGTGCAAGAGCGAACAGAGCCAAACTAGATGCTGTGTGTTGTGGCAGGCTGACGTTCAACAATTTGGTGAATTTTCCAACATTTTTCCGCGTAGATTTATAATGAATTTTGGTGAAACTAGAGCTCTGAGAACAGATGAAGAAAAAATTGTGTAAAAAGTGCGAAACTTGATTCCTGATTTGTTTTTCATCAGAAATCTCCTATCAAACGACTTAAATGTTTAGACTGTGTGTGTGTGTGTGTGGATTTGTCTGTCAATCCGAAAAGAAAAGTACCAAAAATTTGGATTTGTCTGTACCTTACTGTTTCAAGTTGCTCCCGGTGCTTTCATCAGCAGACTATTTGCTGTCATACTTCATATTCTAGGAAAAAGTCCATTGGGGTACTAAAACGAAAGCTAATTGTTGAAGAAACTACTGCGTGCGTATGTGTTCCCTTACGAAAAGCCGAAAAGTATGCAAGGTCTTTCAATTTGTTCGTGCTATAAGACTTTGCCTTACAATAGATTTCCATTTCGGGCTTAAGTTGCTGCAAGTCTTTGTTTCATAAAAGGAATGACAACCGTTTCTAGAGTAAACCAAACCACTGAAAACAGGGTTTTTACATCTATTATGAATCGAAGCGAATGAGTTTTATGTTTAAGCGAAATTTGTAAATTTATAATTTATAATATATCCAAATTTTATCCGCGGCGAAGAAAAAAAGTCCAAATTCTTATCCACTTCAGAGATCGCAAGTTCAAGTGTATCATCTAAGGTGTGAACTAAGGTGTACGCACTTTCATCATTCGACTCTCTCTCTCTTAAGAATCCATAGATCTGTTGCAGGATTTCTACCCTGTTGACCTAAAAATATAATGTTTCACTTTTTTTCCCCAATTTACATCAAAAACTTCACCCGCTGCCGCCGATTTTTCCGTAATGAATTTAAATTTCTGCGGCCAAGCCAAATAAAATGGAAAATTTGTTTGCTTTGTGACTTTTATGCAGTTTGACATGTTTCACCAAGCGAGCAGCTTCTTGCGGCTGCCCAACCAATTTGCCGCCACATTCTGTGGCCAAAAGTTATGCGCGAAAAACTTGAAACTTTGCAAAGCCAAAAAAAAAAAAAAAACTAACTCTAATTTCAATTGCAGCCGGCTAATGTGACCCTTCCCGGCGGGCCAGTCGAAAACGAGAATCGCTAGTTTATAGCGAAAGTTGAGAGCGACGCAGCTCGCTAAAATGTCAAGTGCAATTTATACAAATTTCACGGTTAAAAAAA
This sequence comes from Lordiphosa collinella, assembly GCA_018904265.1. NCBI lineage: Eukaryota > Metazoa > Arthropoda > Insecta > Diptera > Drosophilidae > Lordiphosa > Lordiphosa collinella. The sequence goes on along the minus strand of JAEIFV010001109.1, from coordinate 69,749 downwards.
CGCGTCCAGAACTTTTCGGTTAGCGGTGAGAGTGAACGAAGAAAAGAGAAAATAAATTTTGGTAAAAAAAACTAAATTTCAATTTAACTGCAAAGAAATTTCTAAAAAAAATTTAATAAAATCAAAAAAGGGAAACAGAAAATTAATCCAATTGAAAGGTTTTTGAAAGCATTTTAGTAATTCGAAAGGATTTTAGGTGTGGTTTGCCTATTTAAAGTAAGGTGTTTTAGGAATTGGTAACGATTTTATAAAATATTGAAAAAAGCTGATCTACTACCCTTTTGAGACCCTTCTCAACTGGACTTAAAACCAATGGAGCACTTAAAAAATGTTTAGTTCAAGGTTTTTTTGGGAATCTTGAGCCGAACTTTTAGTAAATCAGAATTGAACTGGTTATGTTTACTGCTTCATTAGAAAAATATCACAGACTTTAAGAAATCTGATTTGTGGGTGATGCGAAGTATTCCTATGGGTCCTTCGAGCCGGATATTTAGGATATGTTTTGTAGGCTGGGCATAGAATCGCAAAGAATCCCATTCTCTATTATTAGTGTCACTTTAGGGATAAGCCCATAAAATAGGAATACTCTGTGAAAAATATTGCTACTCGTTAGTGTGACTATTAATACACAAAAGCAGCAAGTAAAAGACAGACAAATGAGAGACTCTATCTCTCTTTAAGTACAGTTACTTTATGAATAAAAACGATAAATGAAGATATTCTGTGAGCTTTAACTCGTTACTCGTTTGCTACTCGTTAATGTGACCTTGAATCCAAAAACCAGCGTTGTGAATATCCTTTAATCAATATCCTATGTCTAAAGTTCTATATCCTATATATTGTATTCTAGAAACTTGATCCTTGATTTTAAATCCAATTTCCCAAATCCTATATCCTATATCTATAACTTATCATATATAGCATATCCTATTTATTACTTCACATGGTTGATTATTAAAAGGGATTAGCATATTCTGGTTGAAATACGAATACGTCATAACACTTCAGAGATCACGTTTTTGGTAGGCATTAGTTCTTTTGAGAGGAAAAAAAGTAAACTATCACGGTCGCCATCTCAAAAACTTAGCGCGGTCGCCACCTCAAAACGTATCACGGTCGCCACGTCAAAACGTATCACGGTCGCCAACTCAAGAATTCATAAATTAAGTTTGTCTTCTGCTTCCAAACCTCACTCAGTCACGCGTTCATCTCCAATTCTCGATTCTCTAACTGACTGAGCCTCAGTTGTTGCTGTCGTTCGTTGGTCGGGCGGCGAAATAATTAATTATGCAGCGGCCCCTAAAACTATGCAACAGTTATCAGACGAGAGGAACAGGACAAGGACTCGCCGCCACCACCTGCCAAGCAGCCAACTTTTGTGTATTACACGCCAAAGCATTTGACGTTTGCCGGCCAAAAAAGTTAAATGAGTTTTTATGCCCCAACCCCGGCCAACCCTCCATTACCACCAAAATTTCTAATTGGAAAAAGGCGAACGTTTCGCTCACTCAACTCGGCCAACTCGAAGTGAAGGCAATGACAATACACAAAACTTTTGCAGCTTGCCGAAAATTGAAATAAATTGCCGGCAATAACAACAAACACAATAAATAACAATGAACGAGTTGTGGGTGGAAAGAAAGGGGTTGGGGTTGGGGGGTGAGGTTCCATTTAAAACTTGATTAAGGTCTTGGAAGGAGCCTGGCAATGAGGCCAGTTTTTGACGCAAATGAGTATAACTCCTCCCGCCTCTCTCTCTCTCTCTCTCTCTGGCTCCCCTCATGCATGTGGGCCGTTAAATCGCTTTAATTGCCAATTTCCGGTTAAGTAATTAAAAGCGTTTTGCGGAAATTGGTAAGAGAGCAATTAAATGGCAAAAATATTTTCATGTATTTTCTCTCCTCCAAAAAGTTCTCCTCGCAACAACAAGCAAAAATTTCGCTAAAATGAATAAATTAATGTGCGCATGAATGAATGTCTGATTGATTGATTGACGGGGCGCGCACGGACGAAATGACTCTGGCCTCTGTGTGTGTGTGTGTGTGTGTTTGAGTGTGTGATATCAGTTACATTAAGGGTTTTCTGTCGCTCTTTAAACGGGTTAAATGTTTTGATTTCTGTTTGCAGTGGCCATTTAATTTAAAGCTTACAAACCATAACAAATGGTAGCTTTTCTTTAGATGTTGAAAAAATAGATTGAAATAATAAACATTGAATTTGATTGGCGTTTGCGCGTGCAAACGATGTATTGGTGCTTTTCTTTGTGAGTATTGGAAAGTGCTCTGCCGTATGCTACTTTTGGGCATGTCTGCCTTAGACTATGACTGCCACTGAAGACTATACCCTTCTTTGGTTCTCAGACCCAACATCACATTCTCTGCTTTTGTCAAACACTGAGCCACAGAGCAAGTTACAGATCCATCAATAGATCATTCTCTGACTATGAAAACTTATTCCAAAATATCTTATCGGAACCCAAACCACAGTTTCTCAAATTAGAACTCAAATCATATTTGGGCCTTTGATGGACATGCCAACAGCTGGCGCGCGTGTACCACCACCACCACCATCTCCTGTTTGAATACTCGACCCGAAAGCCCCCCAAAACCCATCATGCTTCTGTTCCCATGCCCAATGTTTGTTTGCATTCGCTGTGTCGTCCTCTGCAGTGGCTAGCGCTGGGTTTTGGTGGCTTTTGTGCAAACTTGTGCGTGTTCGTTCGTGTCCTGTTTTGCCGCATAATCGAAAACAACAGAAGGAGAGGGTGGAAAATGTCAACAATCTGCAATAGCCATGAAATATTATGAGGCAGAACGGAAAGGAGAGAGTTGCTGCGGGGGTAATAATACATAACACAAAGTCGCGTGCGAAATGCAAGCAAAAAGTGCACACACACACACACACGCTCACATATGTGTGGCATTTACATACATATTTCTTCTTTTTTTTCTGTTTTTTTTGCACGCGCTTAAGGGGCGAAGAGGAGCAGAGGAGCTTGACCAGTGAATTCCTCGGTGTCCATTATCCAGTGGCGTTTTTTCAACGCCGTTTTCCATCTGCCATTTGGCAGTTTAGCTGTGTGTGGCAGGGGCTTAGGTGGGGAATGGAAACAGAGGGGGAGATTCTATATCTTTCGTTTTCGCTTTAAGTATGAAGAAAACAAATTGGAGTCTGGATACTCGCTAATGTGAGAAAACCAGCGAGTAAAAAAGGTCTATACCCTTCCCTACCCTATATGTCTCTTTTTGAGTACTATAACTTTTCGGTAAGAGACAATCAAGCTGTGTGTATTGCTACTCGTTAGTGTGACCATTCGCCCACAAAACCAGCGAAAAATAGAGAGTCTTTCCTTTTCCCAGCTCAACCTTCTTTTTGCTCTCTTTCTAAGTAAGTACAATCACTTTTCGGTGAGAGGCAATTAAGGTGTATGTATTGCTACTCGTTAGTGTGACCATTAATCCAACAAACCAGCTAATAAAAGACAGTTTAAGCTTTTCCCAACAAAGCGTCTTTCTCGCCTTTACTCTCTCTTTTGCGTCGCTTTACGAATAAAGGCAAATAAAGTAACCATTGATATACACAACCAGCGAGTAAACGAAGATGCCTTTGTTCCCTACTTAGCCTCTTTCTCGCCCTCTCTCCCTTATTTAAGTACAGCAACTTTACAAATAAAGACACAAAATTGTAAAACCCTGTGAGCTGTGTAATTCGGAGGGAGACCAAAAATGTAGAAATATTGTTACTCGTCAGTGTTATCTACCAAATCAGCGAGTAGAAGACTGGCTACGCCCTTCCCTAACTAATCCTCTGATTCTTTCGCGCTCTGTGACTACGGTTAATGGTCGGTTAGAGGTCAAAACCGGAGAAATATTGCTACTCGTTAGTGTAATCTACAAAATCAGCGAGTAAAAGACAGGCTACGGCCTTCCCCAACTAATCCTCTGATTCTTTCCCGCTCTGTGACTTTGGTCAATGGTCTGTTAGAGGTTGAATCCGCAGAAATATTGCTACTCGTTAGTGTAATCTACAAAATCAGCGAGTAGAAGATAGGCTGCGCCCTTTCCCAACAAATCCTCTGATTCTTTCTTCATCTGTGACTACGGTCAATGTTCGGTTAGAGGCCAAAAACCGAGAAATATTGCTAATCTTTAGTGTTACCATTGAATTCATTAAATCACAAAACCAGCGAGTAAAAGACAGTCTTTTCCCTTTCCAAGTTAGTCTTTTTTTTATTAATAAAGATAAAAATTGGAGATACTCTGTAAATATTAAAACATTGCTGCTCGCTAGTGTGACCCTCAATCTGAAAACTAACTTCCTCCACAACTAAGAACAAGTTTCTCTCTCTCTCTCTGTCTCTTTTCCTTCTGTACCTTGGGAGTATTAATATATTTCAACTTCCTAGTGTGACCAATCACTCTCAAAACCAGCGACTAAGCGTCAGGCTTCCCAAATAATTTGCTGTTTCTTCCTCTCTCTCTCTCTCTCTCTGAGTACAGTGACTGTTCGGTTAGGCACAAAAAATGCAGAAATATTGCTTCTCGTTAGTGTGACCATTCATTCCTCCATACCAGCAAATTAAAGACAGTTTATCCCTTCTCCAAATAAGCCATTTTTTTCTACGTCTATCTTTTCTCAAGTACATTAACTGAATAAATAAAGACTAACAATTAAGATCCCTGCTCGGGCGCCATTTGTAAGGAACCAGGGTGAAATGACTTAGTCTGTACAAGGTTAGTGACAACAAATTTGTTGATTTGGGACCTTTCTGTTACATATCTGTGGGGTTGCAAAGAAGGGACAACTGTCTGTTTAACGTGGGGTTTGCAAAGTCGGTAAAGCCGTCAGTAGCCTAACTTGGACTCTGGATACAAACTAGCAAGTGGGTACTCCCATGCCTAGCACCCAGAAAACAGTACAATCGTTGAGGATACGCAGGTGGGATGTGGGAAGAACGGTACTACCGTCCTCGGGGGAGCGATACCTGCACTAGCTATTGGTTGTAAAAGCGGTACTACCGATTATTACAACCAATGGAGTACTATTCTAGACTTCCGGGACACTATATTAGATTCCCTACTCTGATAGCTAATGACTTGGACGCTTTTGGCATGCTCTAAAACTTCGTTTATATAAACGGTACTGCCATTACACTAGATTGTAATCTCTGGTTCAGGCTAAGGCAAGTAATTTTCACAGATTTTCATGAAAACTTGACTTAGTAGCTATGATGGCAGACTTTTCAGGACTTAAAACTAAAGCTATGTTTTCAAGCGCAAATAAACTTTGTTCATATATGACCGAAAGGTTGACTATTAAGGCCTATTAAGTAAAATTTGTATCAAATTTTGTGTCTCTGTGAACTTATCTTAACTCCTTCTCCAATGAGCCTCCCTCTCTTTCTCTTTGTCTAATTACGGTCACTGTTAGTGGAGTGTCCAAAAATGCAGAAATATTGCTACTCGTTAGTTGTGACCATTCACTTTCTATCCACTCCCCAACCAAACCTCTCTCTCTCTCTTTAAGCACAGTCACTTTACGAATAAAAGCAACAAATAAAGATTCTCTGTGAGATGCAATGCACTCGTTAGTGTGATCTTCAATCTACAAAAGCAGCGAATAAATAACTCTAAAGGGAGAGTCTCTATCTCTTTTTAAGTACAATTACTTAAAATACTGCTACTCGTTAGTTTGACACTGAATCCAAAAACCAGCTAGCAAAAGATTGTATACCAAACTAAGGGTCTGTCTCCTTCTCTCTCTTTCTCTCTTTACTGTGCGAGGGTCAAAATAGTGAAACTTCCTAAAGTGACTATTCGTCCTCAAAACCAGCGAGTAGACGACAAGCTTACACCAGAAATAAGTCTTTTTCTCTCTTTTCTGAGTATGGTCGCTGTTCGATGAGTGATAAAAAATGCGGAAATATTGCTACTCGTTACCATTTACTCTTAAACCAGCGAGTAAACGACAATCTTTCCACCTAAGTCTTCTTTGTTTCCTACTTTCTTTAAATAAACGCCAAAAATTTGGATACTCTGTGAGAAATATGGCTACTCGTTAGTGTGACGCTCAGTCCAAAAACCAGCGAGTAACACCAAGGCTTCTCCTTGTCTTACTACTTTCTCTCTCTCTCTCTGTATCTCTCTCTGTCAGTCTTTCTCTTCGTACAGTCTACCCCCCTTTCTGAACAACTCGGCCGCCCCTGTTGTTTTTCTGTCTGTGTGTTTTGCCAAGATCAAGCGTCAAAATTACATTGTTGGCATACGCTGCTGGTGCTGTTGGGTTGGTCCACACGTTTTCGCTTTTTGTTTGTTTTTTTGCCGAGTTTTTTTATTGTCCATTTCGCGCACTGACCAACATTTTATTTGGTGCCTGCTTCAATCTCCATGCCTGCCTGCTCCAGCTCCTGCTTCGCGATTCTCTTTTTTTTTTTTTTGGTGGAGGGGGCGATTGTTATTGCGGCTCCTGTTGCTCGAAATCCTGGCCAGGGTATTGTCTGGACGCTTGTTTTTGTTTTTGGGGCTGTCCGCAGAATGCTGCACGCAGAACGAACGCACCGAGGAGCCGCATTGATTGTTGCAATTTCTCGTTAAATTGAATTCACTCGCCGTATCGGTCGCTCCCAGAGGGAGCAAGGAGGCACAGACGACCATGGCTGTAGCTGTGTACTGCTTATTTATGACAAGGAGGAGGCGGAGGAGGAGGACACTGACAATTGCAGACAATGAATACGTTGCATTATGAGGATTGCCGGGTTTTGGTTTTCAAATTACGCACCAAACACATGGCGAAGCTTAACACGCTGGTTCTTCTGCTCTGAGGGTGGAGAGGGTTGAGAGGGTTGAGCTTTTATGCTCAATTAAAAAATCACAAAAAGGACACGAGGCAATCCTTGTTGTTGATGTAGCAATTGGCTGTACACAGGCTACAGCCTTGTGTTGTGGTTTTGTATGCTTTAAGTGAAATGGTTCGAGGATTGAACAAATTTGAAAGGAATAACTGTGACTCCTTTTTGATTTGCTATTTAAGCCCTGTTTAATCCGTTGCCATTGTTTTTGTTCAACTCCCTCATGTTTGTCCTTTCTCTCGCCTCATTAAATGGCCTCGAAACAATTACGTGTTGCGCTTTTACGATTGTTTGTTTGGTACTATGCAATCCCCACTGAAAAAAAAGGTTCGCCTTTCCCACACGTGATTGCTCTTTGCTCTAATGTTTATTTGCCATTTGTCCCACGTTGTTGTCCTTTTCCGGGGCTTTCCGTTTTGCCCCTAGACAGGTGCGATATTTGGCATGTCCACGCAATTAGCGTCCGTTGTGCTCTGGCCCTCGATTAACTCGTTTGCACAGTCGCCGGCACCAGCCAACTACCTGACTGTCTGTCTGGGGACTACTTCAAGTGCTCGCCTAATTATTTTCTATAATTATTTACAGTTTTATTTATCCACTCTTGGCAAGTTTTTATGGTTACACTTCCATCTTCCTCCAGTTGCACTTCCTTTTAGTTTCAAGTTTCTGTGAAGAAACAAAGCCCAACTGCGTTTGCCACTTTCAGCACAAAATATTTAATATTAAATGGTGCAAGGACAATGGGAAAAACTTTCGAACTGCCGGTATCAGACGCCAGAGTTCGAGCATCGTTTGTCCCCCCGAAAGTGGAGTGTGGCCATTCCCAAAAGTAGTGCAGTTTCTGGACAGATTAGTGCGAGCCACAAGCTTAAGGCATGGGATATTATTTATGGACACTTCAGAAGCAAAAACAGCACTTGAAACTAACGCCTTGAAGGAAGGTCAGTTGGTTAGGACTTGGGTTGGGGAAAGGAGAGAGGAGGTGAAGGCGAAGTACGGGTACTCGAACTTAAAGTAGAGTTAAAAAACAAATATGTGTATCATTATCAATTTGTTATAAGATGTGATAACTAACAAAGCAACACTTCAAATTGGGATCAACTGAAAAATTTGTGTGTCGAGAAAACTTGTACAATATTTAACAGGTTATGGGCCCAGGATTAATTGGGGGTTTTCCCCCAAAACCACTCTTTTGGACCCTTTTAAAAAAATTCTTATTTGAAAACGCAAAGAATAATTGAAAACTTTTTTTTTTTTGTATTACAAAAGGTTCAAAGTAAATAAAAATTTTTTTTTCTCGATACGAGGGCTGTTCAAAAAGTAATGAGACTTCAAAGTTGGTGGTGAAAAAAAAAGGTGTCGTCACGGCGGCCACGATTCCGGGTCTCCGAGCGTCCCGAAATGAAAAAAAAAACGAGGTTATAATCAGTATAGATGTAATTCTCGGCTGAACCTCAAACTTAATTTTGTGATTTTTTTTGACAAAATGGCGGCCATTCAAAAAAAAAATTTCAATTTCGGGCTTTTTTTTGTAGTTTAGTGTAAAAAAAAATAGTAAAAAATTTTTTAAAATTATGGTCGAGGTTCAGCCGAGAATGGTGACAATTCTGCGTCGATTCCACTTTGTTTCATGAAAATCGGTTCAGTTGAACTGGAGATATCATGGCCGCCAGTTCGAAAAACGTGGTTTCGAGATAAACGTGAAGTAATTTTTTGGAAAAAAAAAAAAAAAAAATGTTTAAATGCGTTTTAAAGAGCTGACAATTCTCCGTCGAATTCACTTTGTTTCATCAAAATCGGTCGGGTAGAACCGGAGAAACTTAACGCTGGTCAATAGGGGTTAAAAAAGTTGCTCATGGGAAGACTTAGGTCACATTGGTTGTCACTAAAAGGACTATATCTCCTAAACTAATTCGAGTTTTCGAAAATCCTATGATTGGTTGACTTGATTTGAATTCTATTTTCCTAAGCCTTATAAAGGGGACAAATGCAAATCAATGACTTATTGAATTTTTACGCTTGAACAGGTCGAAGCTTTTTCATCATCTGGATATCATGAATTATATTTTGGCCCCACTTGAACTGTTGTATAAAGCCATGGGTTTGCTAGGTTTTATTAAGCGCAGGTCTAAAGAGTTTAATGATCCCTACATGTCTAAGCTGTTATATACATCCCTAGTGAGGTCTATCTTGGAGTTTCGGTCGTGTATTTGGAACCCCCAATAGGTTCTCTTTAAGCGCATCGAATCCTTTCAGAAGCAGTTCCTTCGCAACTTGAGTTGAGACCCACAATTGAGGCTTCCTCCTTATAAATCCAGACTTAAGATCTTAGACTTACCAACACTTGAACATAGACGCACTGTGTTGGGTATAATGTTTCTGCAGAAGCTTGTAAAGGGCAACATTGCCGCAAAGTACCTACTTGAGTGTGTGAACTTTAATGTGTGTGCACTTTATACCCTTGAGGCTTTCCTTGGCTTCTTTTTTACATACCTCTTTCTTATATAATCTTTCCTCTTCTCAGTGGTATCATTTCCGATGATGGCTTTTGGTCTTAGTTATATTCCTTACAATCTTGCCCTTACATAACTTTAAGTACTATTTTCAACTTCCTTCTGATCACCAAAGCAGCGTGCAGCGGGTAGCTGATCATTGCGACTAATAAAGTACCATCAACGGATCAGAAGGCGTTCAAATTAATCCTTATGTTCTGCTTTTAATTCCTTTTATGTTGTACTTTCTAAATATAATAACAAATAAGGTTGAGCTGAGGTTGAACAATAGTTGAGCAAAGATTGAGCTAAGGTTGGGCTAAGGTTAAGCTAAGGTTTAACTAAGGTGAAGCTAAGGTTGAGACAAGGTTAAGCTAGGGTTGAGCTAAAGTTAAGCAATGGTTAAGCTAAGGTTAAGCTAAGGTTTAACTAAGGTGAAGCTAAGGTTGAGATAAGGTTAAGCTAGGGTTAAGTTAAAGTTAAGGTTAATTTAAGGTAAAGCAAAGCTTGAGCTGAGTTTGAGCTAAGGTTAAGTTAAGCTTGAGCCAAATTTTGAGGTAGGAAAGCCTTAGATAGGAGTACGTGAGGAAACTCTAGATAAAGCCTAGCTTAGCTTATTCCAGATGCTAAACCCTAAACTCGCTCGCTCTCCTGAAAAGTGTCTTCAATAACTTATCGTTTTTTTTTTTAAGAATTTATTTGTAAGAATTTTTTTAAAGTAGCGCTCACTGCCAAATGGATTCCCTTTTCATTTTCATCATCATCATTTCGCTCTCACCACTGGCCGCCACTTTGGAGTGCAGGGCAAACACCAGGCGCACACATGGACGCCTCGTGGCTGCGCCGGAACGTCAAGTAATCAAAGTGCAACATTTGGTTAAAAGAAACGAAAGCTCCGCTGTTATTTTTTCGGTTGTGGTGGTGGCTTCAGTGTTTGCGTTGCCATTGGAACTGAAACTACGCATTGAACTCCTCGTCCTGGTGCTCGCTGGGCGGCGGGGTGGACATGTGCTGGCCGGGCATAAGCAGCAGCAGCTGCCGATTGGGACCAGATGTGGTGGCCGTTTCCGTGGCAACAGGCAGCGGCAGCAGCACCTGCCCGGAGCGACGCTTGTGTGCTTCGGGACCGTGCTGACCCAGTTCGGTAGAGGAGGAGGATTCTGGTCGTCGGTCTAAACTCCAGTGTACTGTGCGTTTGCCACGATCTCGTGGCGCAGGTCCACTTAGAATGGGATTGAGATGGGGATCGGTGGGAGGTTCGCTCTGCTGGCCATCCGGTGGCCACAGTTTGTTGAGGCAACTGATGTCGGGCAGGCTGCGTGCCTCGGCCTGCGGATTGAACAGTTCCATAACGCTGGGCGGATTGGGTGTCTTGGCGACCGAGTTGAGTTTATGCAAGGTGATGCAGAACTCCTTGAAGCCATGCACCGTGTGATAGTTGTTGTATTCCTTGGTCGGGCCGGTGGCCGCCTCCGCTGTAGTGGCCTGTGTGCTGCGTTCCATGATATCCTGATACTGCGGAGCCTCCACCTCCAGGTGACTTTGACTCTGCTCGTCCAGACGATCGATGGCATTCTGTAGAGCTGGATCATTGAGGGCCACCTCTCGAGCCAGTCGTATGTCATGGCGCCAGAACTGCTGGTTGCGTTGCACGGCAGGAGCCACCTCCTTGATGCGCAGCACCACCACTCCCATGAGCCACACGCAAATCACATTGAGCAGAGTCAAAGCCATGCTAATCCCCGCACACACAAACAGTTCAATGTGCAACTGGGAGGAGTACTCCTTGTGCTTGGACAGACTCTGTAGCAGTTCATGATCCGCTCTCATCAGTTGAGTACCCAAGGCCAGGGCCCATAAAAGGCCCGCATTTACCGCGGGTGGCAACAAGGAGGCTGATATAGCCACGCCCACCAGCGAACCCGTATTGCCACCCAGCACACCAATGGCCCCCGCCGCACCCGAAGCCAGGGCCGTGCAGACGCCTATGGCCAGCGAGTGGGTGTCACAGCGCGACACTATCTCCTCCGTCAATCCCGCCGAGATGGCAAAGAAGTGACCAAAACCACACACAATGACCCCAAACACCAGGCCAATCACCACCGAAAAGGCTATGCCAATCAGCTCGTTCTTTATGCCCAACCATCTCAGCTCCCGGTCGCCTATCACCGATCCAAATATCCCCGCTATGATGGGACCCATTAGAGGAGAGATCAGCATGCTGCTCGAAAGAAACAGAAAGCTATTCTCCACCAGGCCCACACAGGAGAGCAGGGCGGCAGCCATCAGCAGAACCACAAAATCAAAAGTCAGTGTGGCATCTCGCCTCACCTGACGCACCACCTGGTTCACATTCAGCCGGCAGCGCACCGAGTCCATGAAACTCTGCCAGCCCTGCGCTCCCACCTCCGCGTCCTCTCGCTGGGTCTGCGGCCCCAGTTTGGCCCGCGTGTCCAGGCAATTGAGCGCCGACACATGCGTACCCGGTCGCTCACCCACTCCCCATTCCTGCAGAGTGCACAGCAGCTGCTCGTAGCGCTCGTCCTGCAGCAGATCGAACCGCGCCTGCAACTGTTTACCCGACACATCCTGCGACCAAAACACATCCTCCAGCCGCAATTGCTGTGCTATGGCACGCAGCAGCGCCTCCAGTGGGGCGTCCTCCTTCAGATCGGTTAAGTGCAGAGCACGCGACTTGATGGGCGGCTGAGGAGGAGGAACCTCGCATTCGCTGCGCACCATTTGACTCAGCCGCCAACAGCGATCGCAGAGATCCATCGAGGGCCCATTGGGATTCTTGTAGCCGCAGCCACAGGCACAAGATTTGGGGTACAGGCGACGCTCCTCCTCCTCAGTGGGAATGGTGACCACAACGCAGACGGCGGCACTCATGCTCTCCTGGCTTGAATTTGGGCGATTTTCGATGAGTTTTGGCGGGGTTGTGTTTGTTTTTTTTTATCTGGTTGTGTAGCTTTTTGTGGGGGTGGGAACTCAAATTTGGAATTTTACTAAACAAGCTACTGAGTTAATGTAGTTTTTTGAGTGCTTGAAGTAATTGATGGTAAAATTGGTAAGGTTGAGCAAAGGTTAAGCTAAGGTTGGACAAAGGTTGAGATAAGGTTGAGAGAAGGTTGAGCTTAGGTTGAGCTAAAGTTAAAAATGTTAGGAGAGTGTCGACATCATAATACGCTGGATGAAATGGAGCTGGATAGGACATACATTGCGAAAAAGCGAGAACAACATCGCAAGGAAGGCAATGGAATGGAACCCGTTGGACGGAGTCGGGCGGTCACGTGGCAGACCCAAAGAAACTTGGAGGAGGACTGTCGGTAGAGAGGCGCAAAGCATCGGGAAAAGCTGGGGAGAACTGAAAGCGACGGCCAACAACAGAGTTCGCTGGAGGAGAGGAGTGGTTGATGCCCTATGTCCCACAAGGGATCGGAACTAGAAGAAGAAGTAAATGTTAAGTTGAGGTTGAGATAAGGTGAGCTATGGTTAAGCTAAGGTTGAGTTAAAATTAGACTAAGGTTAGGCTAAGGTTAAGCTAAGGATAAGCTAAGGTTAAGCTAAGGTTCAGCTGAGGTTCAGCTAAGGTTAAGCTAAGGTTGAGCTAAGGTTAAGCTGAGATTTAGCTAAGGTTAAGCTAAGGTTAGGCTAAGGTTCAGCTGAAGTTGAGTTAAGGTTAAGCTAAGGTTAAGCTAAGGTAAAGCTAAGGTTCAGCTAAGGTTGAGCTATGGTTAAGCTTAGGTTGAGTTAAAATCTAGACTAAGGTTAAGCTAAGGTTTAGCTAAGGTTCAGCTAAGGTTCAGCTAAGGTTAAGCTAAGGTTAAGCTGAGATTGAGCTAAGGTTAAGCTAAGGTTAGGCTAAGGTTCAGCTGAAGTTGAGTTAAGGTTAAGCTAAGGTTGAGCTAAGGTAAAGCTAAGGTACAGCTAAGGTTGAACTAAGGTTTAGTTATGTTTAAACTAAGGTTGAGAAATGGTTGAGTTTAGTTAAAGCCAGGGTTCAGCTGATGCAGGAGCAGCAATTGGTGTTGGTGCAGGAAGTTTAGATATGGCGGCATGTGCAGCAGGAGGCAAGGCAGAAGATACGGCAGGATCATCATCACGAACGACTTGTGGCACAGAATCCGTAGCAGCACAAGTGGAGACCTTGGATGTTTTACCTAGCTGTTAACCTCAGTTTAACCTTAGCTCAACCTCAATTCAAATTTATACAAACCTTACTTCACTTTTAAATGAACCTTATTTCATTTTCATTTATTTAAAAGAGTTGACAAATTAGCTGTCAACATATTAAAAAAAAAATTAAACCAAATCCTGCCTCCGACCGAATTGGGAGAACATTTTTACGATGTGCTCCGACTCACATCAAGTGGGCGGAGGCGAAGATTTACATTTGTTGAGTCGATAAGTATAACAAAATATTAGAAACATTAACAAACAAGGAACCTTCAGAACTTAACAAATGGTATAAATCATTATAAAGCATACATATGATACGAAACGGGTCGTGAGATTCAAAATTAGATCTACTTATATGTAAGAAAATTGGCCGGAACTGTCGTGTCGGTCTAGAAGGGATCGAAAATTTAATTTGACTTATAAGAAAACTAGAGTCAATGTGCCCATGTATTAGTTTATGAAGGAACATAACTCCATGGCAGGTTCTACGATCCTGTAGAGACGGTAGGCTTAAAAGGCGGAGCCTATCCACATACGATGGCAAACGACGGTGGGGTTCCCAGTTTAATCCACGTAAGGCAAACAGGAGAAATTGCTTCTGCACCGACTCAATGAGGTCCTGGTAAATTGCATACTGCGGAGACCATACGCATGAGCAATACTCGAGTATTGGTCGAACAAGTGAGACGAAAAGAAGCTTAGTGGTGTAAGGGTCATCAAACTCTTTAGACCAACGCTTAACAAAAGCCAACACCCCTTTCGCTTTGCTAACGATGATGCCAATGTGATCCGAAAAGTTCATGTTATGGCTGAATAAAACTCCTAGGTCTGTCTTCACTGCATGTATGCGCTCGAGGTTGTGCTGGCCAAGACAATAGTTACCCAGAAACGGGGTAGAACGGTAAAAAAGAAATAAAACAACATTTAGAGGGGTTAAGGTTCAACAAATTGTTGGTGCACCAAGAATATAGGTGGTTTATGTCATTTTGTAATAAGAAATGTGAATCCCGGTCCTTTAGTTGCATAAAGATTTTGACATCGTCAGCATACATCAAAACTTTAGAGTTCACAATGACAGAAGGAAGGTCGTTTATAAATAAACCAAAAAGCAAGGGTCCAAGGTGGCTACCTTGGGGAACTCCGGAAGTAACGTTAACATTTTTAGATAGAGTGTTGTTAAATAGGACTTTCTGTGAGCGGTTTGACAAGTACATTGCAATCCAGTTTATTAAGGGGTTAGGGAAGCCCAAGAGGGACAATTTTTTTAAAAGCAAAAGGTGATTAACTGAATCAAATGCCTTGCTAAAATCGGTGAAGATAACATCTGATTGATTTTTCAGCTTGAATCCGTCTCTGATTATGGAAGTAAATTCGAGAAGATTTGTTGATGTAGACCGGCGCTTCATAAACCCGTGCTGTGATGGAGACATAAAGAGAGCTACACTGGTGCTGCAGCTGAGTTGTTATTATTAATTCAAATAGCTTGGGTATGGCACAAAGTTTAGCAATCCCACGATAATTCTGAATATCAGATCTACATCCTTTTTTATGAAGAGGTAAAATAAAGGATTCCTTCCAGATATCGGGAAAAAAGCTATGGTTTAGGGATAGTTGAAATATTTTAGATAGTGGTTCACATAAGGCGGAGGCGCAATGCTTGAGAACACAGCTAGGAACATTATCCGGACCAGATGAATAGGAAGTTTTTACCAGTTTAAGATTCTCATACACTGTGCATTCGTCGACTATTGGCATGAAAATGCCTTCAGAGTACGGTAAAGAGTAAGGGTAAGTAGGTGCAGTATTGTAGGCAAACGATGAGTAAGTTGTTTGAAAAAAATCAGCGAATAAATTGGAAATGTCCAAGTCGTTGCTGGCGGTGAGTGTGTTATAACGAAGAGAGGATGGAAAAGATGAAGATTTACGTTTAGAGTTGACGAATGAAAAGAATTGCTTAGGGTTGTCCTTAAATTCATTTTTACACCTAATTAGGTAATTTTGATAGCACTCAGAATTCTGAAGAAGAAAGTCTGACTGAGCGATTAAATAACGGGAATGGTCCGCTGGTTGTCCAGTCCTCTTATACTTTTTATGTAGTCTGTTTTTTACGTTTTTAAGATTAGACAATCTGCGAGGAGAACCAAGGTGGCCTATGAGATGCTACAGAAAATGAAGAAGAGGGCACAAACAAATCAAAGGCAAAATTAAGTATTCGGTAAAACAGGGTAATTTTAGCGGATGGACTTAAGGTTGACTTAAGGTTAGGTTAGGGTTAAGGTTAAGGTTGGGTTACCATAATTACGACAATAACTCCTCCAGCTACCGTTTATGCTTCATTTTTAAATGCTTTAAACAAGTTAGAAAAAAATCATTGGATTGGCTTAGATATAGATATTCCGGCTCCATTACTTGCTGTCATCTATTGTTTGTCGTTTTTCTATTTCATTTTCCTTCCTCTCTCTTCGCTCCCCTCTGTCCTCTGTTATCCCCAGCTTGAAGCGAACTTCTTTCTTGCAACAAATTGCACTGGCTTTGCGTTTTTGGACTACGTTTTAATCCTGCCATTGTTTCTTGTCCAGAGAGCTGCAGCGCCCAACCTCCGCTCTGACGCTGCTCAGCATTGTTCTGCTCCAGCTTCAGCTCCACAGCTGGGGTTTCGTCTTCTGCCTGCTTCTTCGTGTTGTGAATTATGTGTTTTAATATTTCACAAAGACTCCAAAAACTGAGCACTTTGTGCTTTTGCGTCTCGTTTTGCCCCGTAATGAGGCCCCGGCCAAAAGGAAGGCCACAGCCTCCGAAGAAGTGCAGGCGCAGACAAAGGATCCCAGAGAAATCAGACAGAAATACTCGGGAGTAACTTTTAATTTAGCACAAAGCGAGATTCTCGCTCCGGCATTTTCATTTATTTGTCTTGGGGAAAGTCCTTGACTGGAAAATATGTATTTTGAGGGGATTATGAGGGGTGGGGGCTGGGGGAGCTGCCAGCTGCAGCTTAATTATCGGCGACAATTACAAGAGGCAGGCAACAAATCTAAACAGGAATGTCCTGTGCTGTCCGGTGCGTCCTGTCGGCACATTTGTCTACGTGGCGTATGAATAATTGCGAATGCCAACAATTGGAACGTTTGTCCTGCACTCAGGTGTGTATGCGAGTGTTTGTGTGCGATAATTTAGATAAATAAGGCCAAATGTTAATTGAGTGTAAGAGTACAAAAGTTTCTCCCTCTCTCTCTGTGTGTGTTTGCATGTGTGTGTGTGAAAATTAATTAACTAAATTATTAAGTGCCTACACACACACACACACACACACACGCACTCGAGAGTATTGTAAATTATGCTTTTATTATTTGCTGTAAGTTGTTTGAGCCACATAATGATGATGTCCGGCCATGTGCAAACACACAGGACATGCAGGACGCCTCCTGGCATTTGGCATTAATTGCGGCCTAGCGCCGCAGCATTACCTGCCGAGCCAACTTCGGCCAACATTAAGCAATATTTATGCCAGGACTCGCCAGCAAATTGCAACGCCAAATGCTTATTTAATGAGTTAATTATTTTTTGTATTTATGGCAAATGGCAAATGCCAAAATATGCGAAAGCGCCACGTGAAAATATGCGCAATTAAACGTTAAGCACCCCCAAAAACAAAAACCCATTACAATTTCCATTTTTTTCGCCCCTTCCTCTGCGTTTTTTTTTTGTTTGGCGGGGTACACCCCAAAACTCAATTAGCGAAACGGTCCCAAAATGCATGAGCCAAGAGCCAACCAAGCAGCGGGTCATAAATTGGCCAGGGCATATAATAATAACTGCCCTCCTTCATTGCGTTTTGACCAACATAAGACTATGGTCAAGACAGCACAGACTATTGTCAGAGAATGAATTGAGTATCTTTTTTTTTGCAGTTGAGCTTAGGTTGAGCAATGGATGAAATGTGGTTAGGATAAAGAGTAGCTAGGGTTTAGCTAGGGTTGGGATAAGGTTGAGCTAAGGTTAAGGGGGTCTTCTCATTGAGCAACTTTTTTTTTTTTTTTACTTTTATTTATAGTTTGATCAAAAATAAAAAGGTTTCAGCCAAAGTTGGGATATAGATTGAGCTTAGGGTTGAGCTAAGTTCAGGCAAGGTTGGGCTAAGGTTGAGCTTAGGTTAGGCTAAGGTTCAGCCAAGGTTGGGATAAAGATTAGCTAGAGCTTAGCTAGGGTTGAGCTAAGGTTGGGCTAAGGTTGAGCTTAGGTTAGGCTAAGGTTCAGCCAAGGTTTAGATAAAGATTAGCTATGGCTTAGCTAAGGTTGAGCTAAGGTTAAGCTTAGGTTAGGCTAGGGTTCAGTCAAGGTTAGGATAAAGATTAGCTAGGGTTGAGGTAAGGTAGAGCTAAAGCTGAGCTAAGCTTTAGCTAAGGTTCAGTTACAGTATGGATAAAGAGTAGCTAGGGTTTAACTAAGGTTGAGCTTAGGTAAGGCTAAGGTTTAGCCAAGGTTGGGATAAAGATTAGCTAAGTTTTAGCTAGGGTTTCGTTAGGGTTGAGCTAAGGTTGAGCCAAGGTTAGGCTAAGGCTCAGCCAAAGTTGGGATAAACATTTGCTAGGGTTTAGCTAGGGTTGGGTTAAGGTTGAGCGTAGGTTAGGCTAAGGTTCAGTCAAGGTTGGGATAAAGATTAGCTAGGGTTGAGCTAAGGTTGAGTTTAGGTTAGTCTAAGGTGAGGCCAAGGTTTGGATTAAGTTTAGCTAGGATTTAGCTAGGGTTGGGCTTAGCTGAGCTAAGCTTTCGCTAAGGTTCAACCAAGGTTGGGATAAAGATTAGATATGGCTTAGCTAAGGTTGAGCTCAGGTTGAACTAGGGTTGCGCAAAGACAGCTGACTTTCAAGTTGAAAGAAAAGCAGCTTTTCGTCCCTCCGAACGCTTCTTGAAGTCTCCTAATGCTGGTGCTTTTCGAAGTTTGAGTGACCTTCCTCTTCCGAATGGCTAATATCTTCCCATTGGTCCTGCTGTATTTCCTTCTCAGACGCTTCATCAAAATTCTTTCAGTATATGAAAACCAATTGCAAGTTCTCCCACATTTTAAGCAAATTGTAAACACTTTGTAATCAACTCATCCAACTGCATCCCCATAAATCATTCCCCACTGGGTTTTTATTCGTCAATCCAATGAAGTGGCTTTTCCTGCCTCTACCGCCGCCCCCTGCCTGCTGCAATGGCATTTGCCAAAACATGGCCCATATCGATGTTAACAGCTTGGAGTTGGCCTGTTTTATGTTTGTGAATTGCATTTCGCAGTTGAATTCACATTTAGCAGCCTCCCATATGCCACACGGAGGAGGAGGAGGTGGAGGGAATGGGCGGAGTGTTTTGTAAACCCAACGAATTTCGGATTCGTCGTCGTAAATAACCGAACAGTGCCAAAGGCAGCCAAATACAAAATTATGCGCCACATTTAAATGCAATTTGCATTTATTGCCATTAATTGAGTTGTGTGAGTGTGTGTGTGTTGAGAGTGTGAAAGACTTGCGCTTGGATTGCCTACAAATGGCAAACTAATGAACTGATTTCCAGGCATTTGCACCCTAAAAAAGGGAGTCCAAATCCGTACTAACCATTCCAATTACTTAGCCCAATTCATGCCAAGAGATCAGGAGAAGGAGGGGAGCAATTGAGGTAACTCAAATGCCAAACAAAATTGCAATCACCTGACGTTATCCTTATCATTGTTATACTTAAGTTAACAGCAGCTTAAACAAGCTAGCACACACACACACACACACAGAGCTTACAGTAATCAAGCACACTCACACAATTGGATAGCTCTTGGCTTTTTATGGGCCTGTGCACAGTGGGAGAGTTTTGGTATTTAGAGCTGAACAAGGAAGGAGGAAGGAACTTGCTTTAAAAGGGCAAGTGTTGAAGAGAGACTCAGCCGGAGTTTACACGATGAAGCAAACTTTATGAAGGAAGGAAGATTAAGGGGAGGCTAAAGTTAGAAAAGTCTGTACTTACCGCTTAAAGCTAATGCTTAAGAAATTCAATAGCTTCAATAGTAGCTTCACAAAACGTTTTGAGTAAGCTTGTGCCATAAAATATGAAACTTTTTAGAAAGTGGCAAATTAAACCTGATCACACCTAAAGTAACCTAGGCTAGATACATATAAGAGGTGGCCCACGCACTAGGAGAGTTCTAAACTAAGAGACTTAAGAAAAATCATGAAGCGATTCACAGAATTGGGACTTAGACATCAAAAGTCGATTTGGTATTTAAGAACTGCTATGGTCACTTAATTTGGAGGATAAAGCAGTAGAATTTTTTTAGTGCAACGTTTCTATGATTTTTGAGACAAAAAAGTATAAAAAAGTGACCCATCACGGTCGCCACGTCACTTAAACTATGCTGTAGACTGACGCACGCCTAATTCGGCGAAAAATGCTGTAGAATCTAAGAATTTTCGCTTTTAAAATTGTATTCAACGCAGATTTGAAGCAAGAAAGTAGAAACAAAAGTGACCCATCACGGTCGCCACGTCTCTTAAATTATGCTGCAGACTGGCGCACTCATAGTTCGGTGGAAAAAGCAGTAGAGTCAAAAAATTCTCGGATTCTAAATTGTATGCAAAGCAGTTTTTAAGCCAAAAAGTAAAAAATAAGTGACCAATCACGGTCGCCATGTCACTTAAATTGTGCTGTAGACTGGCGCCAGCGTAATTCGGCGAAAAAAGCAGGAGAATTAAGGATTTCTCGACTTTTGAAATATATTCAAAACAGATTTGAAGCAAAAAAGTAGAAAAAAGTTACCCATCACGGTCGCCACGTCACTTTAGTTGTGCTGTAGACTAACGCATGCATAATAATTAAAGAATTCTCGTCTTCGAAATTGTATTCAAAACAGATTTGAAGCAAAAAAGTAGAAAAAAGTCACCTATCACGGTCGCCACGTCACTTAAATGGTGTTGTGGACTGACGCACGCATAATTCGGCAGAAAATGCGGTAGAATATACAAATTCTTCGACTCTAATTTGTTTTCGAAGTAGTTTTTAAGCAAAAAAAAGTAGAAAAAGTGAACCGTCACGGTCGCCACGTCGTTTAAATTGAGCTGTCGACTGACACATGCATAGTTCGGCGGAAAAGGTAGTTGAATATAAGAATTCTCAGCTTTTAAACTGTATTCAAAGCAGTTTTCGAACAAAATAGTAGAAAAAGGTGACCCATCACGGTCGCCACGTTACTTTAGTTGTGCTGTAGACTAGCGCATGCATAGTTCGTCTGAAAAGGTAGTAGAATATAAGAATTCTCGGCTTCTAAACTGTATTCAAAGCAGTTTTCAAACTAAATAGTCGAAAAAGTGTGCTGTAGACTGCAAGTATTTCCTATTTCCACACCTCAACCGTTTAGAAATTTCTCTTTGATCACTGAAAAACCAGCGGGAGCGTAATTGAGTGCTTAAATCTCTTTTGTTCTCCATGGTTATCTTTTGTACATGTGAGGCAAGTGGATAATGTGGCTCCCCCCTCTCTCTCTCTCTCTCTCTCTTACGCATTGGCCAGTATTTGTCTCGGCTTTTAGCGACGCTCATTTTGTGGCAGGCGCAAATCCCCATAATCAGAAAGCTTTTGCACTTTATTTGTGTTAGTTTCAATTATATAAACAACAAGAGCAGCAGAAAGAAGAAGAAGAAGACGTTGCAGAAGAAGAAGAAGCAGAACCAATTACCGCTTGATTTAGCACACGCATACAAATGCAAACAAAGCCGCACACTCACACACACACACAAGAGAAAACTTATTGAGATTCATTGAGCAGATTGTTGAGCGACGAGAACGAACTTCAATTCAGTGAACAAGCCCAGGATATGGTGGAGGGCAGGCAGGCAGGGGGGGAGGGGGTGCTGGTAAACACAAACACAACTAAATTATGTATGTGCCAGCGTGTGTGTGTGCGTATGTATTTGGCTGTTTACTTTGCATAAAAGCTTAGACATTGAAAACTGAAACTAAAATACTGCACAACACGTTGAGACTTTTGTGTATTGCATGGCATTAGGCGCCGTTTCATTTATATTTTATGCACACACACACATACCAGGCCAGGCGTATGTGTGTGAGTGTGTGCACTTTTGCTTAATAGTTAAATAAACATAAAATTTCCTTTTTGGCATTTTGCTTTTAAGCCCTCAAACCCCAGCTGTGCGTGTGTGCGTGTGTGTGTGCGAGTGTGTGCAATCCATTTCTCAATTATTTATATTTTAATATTTTGCATTTGTTTGGGTTTTGTGTGCACTTTTTGTGCTTTTGTAGCCCCTCATTAGAGTCCAGCAAATCGATATCAACTGCCCGCCTAAAAGTATGCCACACTTTTAGTCAATGCACCAAAAGACCAAAGGCCATGCCCCATAGATGGCGCCACTGAGCCAAATTGAGGCTTAGCAAATATTGTTAATGTTTGCTTTAACATTAGATTGTCGATGGAACAAAAGGGAAGAGAATAGTGGACAAGTTTAGGGTTTTCCTTAAGTCAATCTTTCTGATCTGGTGAACTGGCTCAGCTTCGGAATCGATATTCATTATCAATCAAAACTACATTTATTTTAGTAAATTCTCTAACGATTCCTTTGCAACAGCCAGAGCGAAAGGTGAGCATAAGTAAAACACAACTCGCCTCCTTTAGCTGTCCGAAAAATTTGTTGTCGATTGGAAAAACCAAGTGCTGAAATCTGCGAGTTGCCCTGGAGAAGTAGCGCCAGGCAAAAGCAATGACAGCTGCCAGCAAACTGACGACTTCATTCGGCAGCCATGGAAACAAAATCAGCGACAGGAAGCTGCCATCCAGCCAGCCAGCCAGCCATCCAGACAAACGCACACACAGATGCTAACATAATATGCCAAAAAGTATCTGTCACATTTGCCAGCCAGCAGTTGTAGGTGTTGCCTCCTCCTCCTCCTGGTTCCCGACTTCAAACCCAAAAAATGATGCCATTAGGAAAATTTAACATTTCTTTTTTTGGGTAAACACATGCAAACGGCATGTTAACATGGCGAATAAAATACATGCGAAATGCGTCCGTCCGTCCGTCCGTCCGTCTGTCTGTCTGTCTGCCTGCCTGTGTGTGTCTGTGTGTTCGTCTGTTTGCCCAACGAGCTGCATTAGGCGCTGATTGCAGCAGCTGAGACTCGAAATACAAATAACGCGCATTGAGTTCCCCCGCCCCATTCAATGTATGTGATTTTGATTGGAATGCAGCTGGAATTTATGCAACACTGCTGCAAACCGAACGTATTTTGCCACACTGAAACATGTTTTTCCCTATCATAATTTCGTGTTAATTGTGACATTCTATGCGAATTAGATCAGACACACAGCAAAGTATGAGTTATTAAATTACACTCAAATGGCACAAACAGCACCTAAAGTCCAATCAAACACTCTAGAAAATGCAGAAAAAGGGGTCTCCCAAGGGATCTCCCTAGCAGACGTATACCTAATACATTGCCAAGGCTGTAATTTAGGTTTCAACCGAACCAAATCTTAACTAAGTTGTTGAACCTGTACCTAATTCGCAGCATTCGATGGCCTTCAACTGCATTTTTCTTCATTTAAAAGCAGAAAGTAAACTTTCCGCAAATTGTGTTTTTTTCTTTTGGCACAAAAGTTGACATATTTGGAGCACACAAAAACTTCAGCCAACCGACAGATACTGGAAAAAAAGCCATAATGATAAGGCTTCAAAATGAACTTGGTGGCAATATTGCCTGATTCGATTTGGCTTCTTCGGAAGGCAGGAACTCTCCTATGTAGTGAGGTAAAGTTGCTGACCGGTTTGACATGACAAACCCAGCGCGATGCTGGCTTACTGCGTCTCAAGTCGACTCACACCTCCCCGTGGTAACCCCTGGTAACAGAGCGAAGCTGCTGGCTAACCTGAGCGGCAATCCTACCCTGGGACAAATAGGGGGCGGTACTTCGGGCTTGGCACCCGATTGCCGTCTATTACATCCGCCAATGAAAACTGCGAAATCAATGCCTCAGTGCCAGAAGGCAAGGACCAGAGAAAGAATCGGAAAAAGACGATTTCTATAGGCTAAAGACCTATAAGAGCTGCTGACCCGATCACGACATCAAGATCGTGCTAGGCGACTTTAACGCAAAAATCGGGAAAAAAAAAGTTTTTAGCCCGACTATCGACCCGATTTAGTCTACACAAAGAAACCACCAAAAATGGAGAGAGGCTAATAGGCTTCGCTTTGGGACGGAACATGGTCATTAGTAGCACCAGATTTGAACACCGCGACGACCACAAGGCGACCTGGAAGTCCCCTGATCGTCAATCAACACGAAACCAGATTGATCACGTTGTGATAGACGGACGGCATTCATCGAGTGTTCTAGACGTACGTGTGAGCCCATATTGACTGGGATCACTACCTTGCTGCAGCCAAAGTACGCACACGGCTCAGTGTGGCACATGCCGCACAGTCTAACACACGCCAGCTGAACGTTGAGAAGCTGCAATCACAACGGACATCCGAAGCCTACTCAGCAAAACTAACCCAGCTGCTGAGGGAAACCCCACCTGGCCCTTCTGGTGTAGGCGAACAGTGGAAGCATATTTTACACTCTATGAGTACGGCTGCCAAGGAGATTCTCGGATTTGCCGAAAACAGTCATGGTACGACGACGAGTGCTGCCGCGCTACTGCAGAGAAAGACGCTGCCTACAGGAGAACTCTGCAGTCTGGAGCAACGCGGGCTGTTAAGTAGCGATACCGGGAGAAAAAGGAGAGAGGAGAAGC
Source organism: Lordiphosa collinella (assembly GCA_018904265.1). Lineage (NCBI taxonomy): Eukaryota > Metazoa > Arthropoda > Insecta > Diptera > Drosophilidae > Lordiphosa > Lordiphosa collinella. Next base: position 45,453 of record JAEIFV010001109.1, on the reverse strand, counting down.
GCCTTTTCAGAAGGAAAAAAACTGAGCAGGAAAGGCGCATGAGGGAGGAAGTCGAAGTGCTGTTCGGAAGGAGTGAGACTCGAAAATTCTACCAAAAGATTAGGCAACTATCCGAAGGTTTTAAGCCCAGAGTCACACTATGCAGGGACGAGCACGAAAATCAAACACTGGTACATGCCAGCTTCATACGAACTCTCTTTGATACCGTTTCGGTACTACGAAAGTCATCTTTTCTAGTTAGTATCAATCAAGTATCATTACGATGTGATGGGGCCGAGTCCTTTGGTGATTTTTTAGTTTCGATATGTTCATCAAAAAAATGCGGGGTGCGTAGGCGTTACCCGACAATAACCTTCAAAAAGTTGCTCTTTGTTATCGTTTGGGATCAGGGAAATTTTTACCAGAGGTACACAGAGTATATTAAGTTTTTGCAAAAGTATGCAACAGGCAGAAGGAAGCATCTCCGATATATCGCGGTCGAAGACATTCCGCTTTATGCTTTCAACAATAAACGGAGTGCAGTGAGTCTCTGCGTGTGTTTTCTTTCAATTCTTATCAAGTCAACTCCTTTGACATACACCCACACACCTGAGCCACACACGATGTCAGACTATGACATCTCACTCTAATGCACATCACTAAGTTCTAGCACGCTCCTTCCAAACTATCCGGTAGACAAAAGTTGATACATTACTTATTACTTGACCAATCTTTCTATATTCTTCAATTCTGCCTTAAAAATTGACAAGGCCCATCTACAAGCTTCGACACATCAGCTTCGACAACCGTACACAACAGTTTCGATAGCTTCCTTACTGTCTCTTTCAACAGCTTCTCACTGTCTCTTTCAACAGCTTACGTGTCGCTATCAAGCTCGCTTGGCACCTGTCCATCTGGCAATCTTCTTAACCTTTCATGTGGATATTTGTAAAGTCCGTCACTATTTAACGATTTTAGCATGTACCTTCACCCTCCCCCGCTTGTCAAGCCTAAATATTGAACAGTGGTTTTAAAAAAACATTTTGTAATCTTGAACGAAAATCCGGTGGTTGTAAGAGCATCTGATACAATTGTAGTCTTTCAAGCGCTACTTCTTCAGTTGGGACCACTATCAATATGTCGTCCATATAAACGATGACTAAGAATAAGCAAGATCGCCCAAAGTCTTCGTCACTGGTCTTTGAAAACACGAGGGCGCATTCTTTAACCCGAATGACATAGCCAAAATCTCATATTGTCCGTCAGGGGTCACAAAAGCAGTATAATCGATAGAATCAGGATGCATAGGGTTCTGATTATAGTTGCTCGTCATATCTAAACAGATAAAATACTTTGCACCACTAAGTCTTGCTAGGGGAATTGGAAATCTATTGTCAATTGTGTTTGCATTAAATTTTCGATAGTCAACACAAAGTAGCAATACCATTCTTCTCTTTACCAACAAGACTGGACTAGCATATGGTGAACTTATGGGTCTAATAACTTTAATCTGTATCAGTTGCTGAACTTGACTATCTCCCTATCACTAGGGCAAAATCTGTATGGCCGCCTCTGTACATTCTTAGTTGGCTCAACTAGTCTTAGTGATATTTCGAGGCGATTCCAATGCCTTTTAGAGCTATAACTCTATTGACCCTTTTACCCATTTACTTATTGGCAATACCCTCCCTAATCAAGAAACATTCTGCTCCGGAATGGAAAGTGATTGGAAAGCTCTCACCTCGTTGCAGCACATTTGTTTTTGGCTCTTCTCATAGCTCACAGCTCAATACGCTTGCTTGAGCTCGATCCAACTCCAGTTCCAGTTCCACAGACATTTTGGCAATTCATAACTATGTGCTCACATTTTTGACAGAGTTAGTTTTTCGCGGTATCGAAACGATTGCGACTATCTTCTTCTTCTTCTTCTTGTACATACCCACCCGACAATTTGTCGTATGTTTCCCGATCTTTGAGAATGTCGTAAGTTTCTCTAAAAATCGAAGTCCACTTTTCCTTTGAGATGCGGATTTCAAATGGATATCAGTTATTACGATAGTTTCTCTTAAGTTTGAAATCCGTTTTTCCTTAGAGATGCGGGTTTCTAACGGAAAAGGTTCAGTTTTCGATCCGTTTTTGACCCGTCGAGCAAGTGTCGAGAACGGATCCGAAAACGTGTATCGAGAACTTACGTTTTGCTGCCACAAACTAAGCGACAGGTAATACTTTTTCGGACCGAAAACGGAACACGTTCTCTCTAGTTTAGTAAGAGATAATTTCTAGAAAATGTTGAAAACGGATCTGTTCTCGAGGTCGATTGTCGGGTGGGTCGAGCGACAGGTAATACCTTTTCGGACCAAAATCGGACACGTTCTCGATAGTTTTGTAAGAGAAAACTTCTAGAAAATGTTGAAAACGTATCCGTTTTCGAGGCCGATTGTCGGGTGGGTATAACTCTTCCATACTGATTTTGAGCTACTATTTTCGTACAGAATTTCCACATACGCGCATGTAGGCTTTTAAAGTTCAAAATCTGAGATTGCTGTACAAAAAAGTTAGAAGTTATTTGGATCAGGGACTAAAACCGAAACTTTTTCGGTATCGGGCGGCTTGTTTAACTCAGGCCATAGGTATATTTCGGCAGAGGTTATGTTATGGGAAACGGACAGAGGTTCCCACCAAATAAATGCCTGAGAACCAAAATTGTTTCGGCTTTAATCCCTGATTTGGGTATAAGCAGAGTTTTTTATATCTTGTACCCTTTGTCTTTATCCACGCAGCATTTAACTTTACTTCTTTATTTCTACATGTAGCATGCAGCGTTTCTACATGCCACGTGTAACTTTCTGTTTTCTACATTAAGCGTGTGAATTGCAGTTTCTACTCGCGGCGTGTAGCCAATTTTGTTTTCTCTTCTGTGTAACAAACCAAATGGAGAAGAGCTGTGAAATCTTAATTGATAACTATGAAACTGCACAAGGGTGAACGAATTTTAAACGTTACGTCGTCGATTCGACTACGATTCATAAAATCATATCGATGACCTTCCAGGGTTATAAAGAATTTCTATTTTGAGTGTTGAAGTGTACCATGACTTCACTTATAGGCATACGTCGCTTACCGATGTGTCTAGTTTTAGTTATAGTTTTTCCACCCCTCTCCTCACCCACCTCATCTATGAATATTCAAAATTTGACCCGCTCTTATTGTCAAAGCAGTTGGAAACTGACAAATTTACACTTAGCCTCAAGTGGTTTCGCTTTGCAATGGCATCACGCCCGCTCGATTACAGTTGAATGAGAGTTGGCTATTTGCAAACTGGCAAGTGACCCCCCCCCTACTCCTCCCCCTTCTTCCTGCATTGTATCCCGGGGTAAGTTTTGCCCAGCATTCAACTTAATCCCGCATAATCGCACCAATTCATACTTGGAAACTTACCACAAAGCCGAGCGCACAAAACGACAATTTCTCATTCTCTTTTCAGAGAGTGGCCGCAAACTGGCGCCCCCCGGCCCCCCCCTTTCACCCCCTGGTAATGAAAAGATAGGCAAAATTTTTGCATATTTTTTGTTGTATTTGTTGTTGTTTGTTTTTCCTTTAGAACTTTGGTAAATGGTAGATTTTTAGATTTTTAAGTAGAATTTTTCACAAAAAAAAAAAAAAAAAAACTACACTTATTTTTCTTTTCTTCTTGTTTTTTTTTTTTTATAACTATTTACATGCATTACATTTAGTTAATATTTTTGTTTATATATAATTTTTGTTTTAAGGTGCAACAACTTGATTTCCATTAAGATATTTACACAGAGACACATAAAATGAAGAAGGTAAATGAAGACAGAAAAAAAAATACCATACAATAATATCAATTAGAATTCGCTTAACTAAATAATCACAATTAAATATTGCAGCAGCAGCAGCAGTTTAAAAAAAAATGAAGCAATTTAAACTAAAATTAAATCAACAACTTAAAAAGTGCAACCTAAAGTTGTTGTTGCTCGCTCTCTTTTCTTCTCTTTTTGCATATGTACAGGAAAAAAACTTAGAATTTTGGCATAAAAAATTAAATTAAAAGAACGAAAATTCGAAAGGAAAGTGTGCTGGGAGAGGCTGTGGGGGGCAACTGGTACACGCTCTCCACGCGGGGGAGAGCAGGTGTTGCTTTAATCAATTGAAAGTTGTTGTTGTTGCTGCGGTGTTGCCACCACGAAATGTGCTAAAAAAGCGCAACAGAAGCGAACGATCTTCGCCATGTTTATCCACCTGACGATCCAAACGCCAGCCAATGTTTGGTAACCACCAGAAGGGGGTGTAACCATCAGCAGCAGCAGCAGCAGCAACATCCGTGGGGGTTGCTAAGGTGCTGCTGGTGCTGGTGGTGGTGGTTGGCTGATCTAAATTATCTTTATCTAATCTAATTATTTTACTATTTCTATTGCTACGATTTGTGTTAATACTTAAATTTGTGGTTAAGGTTGTTGTTGCTGTTGAGCTAATGCTGCTGCTGCTGCTGTCGCTGCTGCTGCTAATGCTAGTGCTGCTATCAGCAAGTTGACTTTCTGTGTTGATTTCTGTGCTGGTTGTTGCTGTGGGATCTGAAAAGTCAAAGCTTTCTGTGGTTGAAGTTGCTGCCAAGCTGGAGGAAGTTTCAGCTGTAGTTTGTTGCTGTTGTGGGTGATGTTGTTGCTGTGGCTGTTGCTGCTGTGGTGGCTGTTGTTGCTGGCTTTTTATCAACAGTTGCTGCTGATGTTGTTGCTGTTGTTCTAGCTGCTGTTGTTGCCGCTGTGGGGGCTGTTGTTGCTGGTTTTTTACCAGATGTTGCTGCTGTAGTTGCTGCAGTGGAGGCTGTTGTTGCTGGCTTTTTATCAGCTGTTGTTGCTGGTGTTGCTCTTGTTGTTGCTGACTTCTTACCAGCTGCTCCTGCTGTTGTTCTTGCTGCTGCTGTGGGGGCTGTTGTTGCTGACTTTTTACCAGCTGTTGCTGCTGTTGTTGCTGTTGATCTTGCTGCTGTTGTTGCTGCAGTGGAGGCTGTTGTTGCTGGCTTTTTATCAGCTGTTGTTGCTGGTGTTGCTCCTGTTGTTGCTGACTTCTTAACAGCTGCTGCTGCTGTTGTTCTTGCTGCTGTTGCTGCTGCTGTGGGGGCTGTTGTTGCTGGCTTTTTACCAGCTGTTGCTGCTGTTGTTCTTGCTGCTGTTGTTGCCGCTGTGGGGGCTGTTGTTGCTGGCTTTTTACCAGCTGTTGCTGCTGTTGTTGCTGCTGTTCTTGCTGGCTTTTTACAGCTGCTGCTGCTGTTGTTGCTGTGATTGCTGAAGCTGTGGCTTTTCTTGCTGCTGTTGTTGCAGTTGTTGCTGCTGTTGTTGCTGGCCTTTAACCAGCTCATTAATGAGACGCAATTCTTCTTCCAGATTAATATTGCTGGCAATGGTATTGGTCATTAAATTGTCACTCTCCTGGCTAGCCAAGTTGCTGTCGCTGGCGGTGCTGCTGCTGGCAGTCACATCTTCAAAATGCTGATAATGAAACCGGTCAGTAGCTTCGCTTGTAGTTTCTGTTGTTGTTGTTGTCAACTGAACCGGTTGCACTTTCGATTTTATCAAGACAAGATGATTTTCAGGTTCATCCATTGTTGTAGGCGTTGTCTCTGTGCTCTCCTCCTCCTCCGCCTCCTCCTCCTCCATTTCGGTGGTATTCTCCTCCAGCATTGTCGTAGAAGTCTCTTCCATATCCTCAGCTGTCATTAAAGGCGCCACACGACGATGATTGCTCAAGTTCCAGCTGCTGTTATTGCTGGCGGGTAAAAACCCTTCGTCGTCCTTGAGCAATTGATTTAGATCCGCCTCCGCTGTAGTTGCAGTATTTGCATCCGCCTTGGCCTTTGGCTCACCCGCCGGCAATACAATGGCCTCTATGTTGCTGATGTCCATGTGGCTGATGGTGGTGGACAACACATTGCTGGAGGATGCTTGCAAATCTGTAAATTGGTTTATCTGATTGCCAGTGGCTGCCCTGCTGGTGGTGGAATTAGCCTGCTGCTGCTGCTCAGTGGTCGTTTCAGGCGGTTCCTCCTCTCCCATGCCAGTGGGAAATTTCTTTTCGAAAATATTAAACTTTAGTGGTGCATCCTCACTGGGCAATGCCTGATCCTCACCCGTTTGTTTCAAGGGCAATTGCTGCGGATCGTACAGCAACTCCTCACTCTCATCCTCATCCTCACTGTAATCGTAGTCCGTGAACAAGGGTGCATTATTCTCACCGCCGCCTGCATAGATCAGCTCCTGCTTGAGCAGATCAGCCGGATCCAAATTGATCTGTGGCAGGCAGCGTTCGTTGTACCACTTGTGTCCGGGCGGACAATGACGAAAGGGTAAAGTGAAAATGGATTTGGCTGTCACCTTTTTCTCCTTCTCCTGTGATTTTTGCTCCAGCGGCAGACGCAGCCACTCGTCCCAGGCCAAACGTTGGGCATTGCCCTCAATGGGTCGCGATGTGATGGGCAGTGAGTGGACTTTATGCAGAACAGCCCAAATTATAAGACACAGCCCCAGCCAGCGACCAGCTGAGGTTGTTGTTGCCGTTGCCATCCTGGCCATTAGGCCAATCCTAGATAATGTTGCACTCCCTCTGAGTCTCTTTTAGGTGGCCACAATCGCTGCAATCAGAAGAAGCAGAAAAAAAGGGGAGAAGAATTAGTAACAATGACGGGCAGTTGCGGATTCCTCATCCCTCTGGGATGCTTCCTGGTGGCCAGCACACAATAAGCTTTGTCCCCCCTCCTCTACTACGACTACTGCTTAAGGCAGGGAACAATACCGGTTCTCAGGGCTAGACCCCACACACACAGAGAGCTCTATGAGGCACAGTGGTTTGAGGTGTACAAGTTTGTGATGAAAAAAAAGAAGGAAAAAAGTAACCTAGGTATGGTCAAATGTTCTTAGAAAAGTGACCAGGGATGAAATGCTACCCTTCTCAAGCATTTTTTTTGGTTTCTTTTAAGGTCTCTAGGTTAATTTTCGGTAGCTTAAAGCCCTTTGATTGCTTAAATATACTTAAAATAGAAAGCCTTAATGGAAGCCTTTGTGTAAGTATTTTGTATAAATAAGCTCGGAGGGCCCTTTCTATCCTGCCATTCTTCGCAAAAGATCCCATTCTTCGGCCTAAAAGCAATAAAAACGTTAACCCTGAGAAAACAAAACCATTTAAGAAAAAGTTGACTAAAAAGAAAATTTTATAAAAGGGCCAGATGGTGAGTCGATTAAACTTGAGGAATGTATATGGCGAGCTCGAAAAAATCCAGAACGTTCTTGAAGATCGATATTTTAGTAATTCACCAGAATCTGCCTTGACCTGAGACCTATCAATTCCTATAAATTTCTTTGGAAACTGTATTTTAACTCCACAAACTAACTTTTTCTTAACCCTGGAAGGTCATCCCTTTATGGAAGTACATTTGATGTACCTGATTTTCGTAGTCGAATCGACGAACGATAAACGTTCAGGGTTAAGTCGGTACGTAAAGTTTCTTTTTCGGTACTTCGGTCGGAGCTTACCTTACTGTAATATGCCCTCTACCTGCCAAAGTTTGTATATAAGAGAATACTTTTTTGAGGTGGCACCACACCAACAGTGTAAAGTGTAGCTTCAAGTTTGGCTTATCTTATAAGTTACAAGTTATTAGTTAAGGAGAGAGCGTACACTGGACAATAGAATTGATGCGTGTCAATTGAAAGAGCGAGTCTCCAATCTTTTGCAATCGATGATGTCCAAGACGGAGGACGAAACGGTCCTTTAGCAACTGATATGCAGGGATCATTGCCTAACAGCGAATACATTATATGCTGCTTCAATCGAATATTACTCCGGTCAATCTCATCATCAACCATTATTGAGGCAATGTAAGAAATTTTTAAGCAGATAAGGGTATCCAAAACAGTTGAGAACGCATAACGGAAGGCAATTAGCGATCGCAGAGTTCGAGAAATTCAACGGGGTGATCGAAATATCATTAACAACTCCTTCTTATTGTCTCCAGACAACCGGAGACGTCGAGAGAATGAGTCGGACTCTAATCTTTCAAGATTCAAGATTACCACTGGTTGATCCCATTCGCTCATCGTTGCTTGTCGCTTGCCTTCATTTCTGTGATTTGCGGCAAAGTCGCGAGTGCTTGATAGTCGTATGGGCTAAGATGCCGGCATGTGTGTTTAAGTTTCCGAGACAAGGTAAGTGAGTTTTGAGTTTGAATCCTAGACAAGGTAATCGAAAACAAAATCAATATTTTGTGAGTTTATCGAAAGAAAGACTTTGCCCTCCCATACCCCTCTCTCCCTTCCCTCGCTTCACTATCCTCCCCCTCACACTTGCCTGAGTAAATAGTGTAGTGAAAATTGAAATTGTTTTTTTCTATGCATGGACTGGACCCTAAACGTAGCATGTAGAAAAGCTACATACCTCATGAAGAAATGAGAAAAGTAAACGCGGCGTGTAAAATAGCAACATAAATGTAATGAGTAGAAAGTCTCTATTTTAAGCATGCCTGCCATTTACTTTTTAAAGATTATTTTATGTAAATGTTGCCTTAAGTGGTTTTTATACTTTTTCATGGGTCGATTATGACGATGGACGTAATTTTGCTAAACAAATTTCTCACAGAGCATGAATTTTGATAATAAAATTCAAGCGCTGTTCGCTTTTAGTCTATTCATGGTGAAATGGCAAACCTTACTGAGCATTTTCGTCATTGCCATATGTTATCATGTGTCACAAGAAGCTTTTCCATTCGTGTTCAGTACAAAAGGCATCGAGTTTAGTTCACAGCTAAGCTACAAACTAATATTTTTCTTCAACTATAATAGATAGAGTTGAGTTAAGAAGTCTTCTGATCCAATGGAATGTTTTGGAGCAGCATATGTACATACATCATCGCTCTCAATCCAAAGATATATGTCTATTCCAACGCCACCGCAATAAGCGATCCGCTATATAACCCGCTGATTGATGTTCATCAAATTCAATCGAATTATATTCTTTTGCTTTAAGGAGCCACTTTTTCTTGAGGTTTAAGATATGAAGTCTTATATTATAACAAGAAAGAAAAAAAGGTCAAGTCCGACTATAACATAATCTGTACATGTGAAGTGCTGCCCATCACCGTTGCGACTCGACAACCGTTCATTCGATCTTTACCATCGGCAAATAATTCTGTCTATAAAACTGTGGGAGATATGAGGTTCTTTCCAATTTGTGGGGGCGGGAGGGGGCGTGGCAAAAATTGAAAATAAATTTGATCTGCCTGCAAGTATAAGAAGCATATGTCCCATACATGTCAAACCTCTATCTCTTACCATCTCTGAGATCTGTTTGTTCATACGGACAGACGGACAGACAGACAGACAGACAGACAGGCACCACTGACAGTGGATGTTTAACCGTGTAATGAACTATATTCCGGGAAGTTATGATCTGATGGATAATCATGAAGACCGTGTTGATTGCGTCCACTACTGCAAGCAGAAAAGGGAAAGTAGCAGCTGTGAAACCCGAGTTATTACATTCCCTGATTCATTGGAGGAGTATGACGATGAAGTCTTGTTTTATCACTTTCGAGACTTTCGAGAAACTTATCTTCCGGAAGATTACTTCAGGTGACGGCAAGTCATTTCCTCCATTGGTTCGATTCGTGGATATCCAACTTGCAAAAGGGGAAATAATGGAGAAGGAACCTTAAAGGAAATTAATGGAATTTGTCAAACACAGCAACAAATAGAAAATCAAACTGAAGCAATGACGTCTAAAGCCAATCGACGCAACAGAATGGACCCGGAATGCGGCCGTTGGGTTTTGCTCCATCCCTAGCTCTGTGGTAATAACCCCACTCATTACTCAGGAAGGGATCAACTGATCATTCAACAAAGAGGGAAGCTGATCGCGGGTAAAAGGAGAGGGGCAAAGGACGGTACAATAGAAGTGAAGGACAGGATGCTTATAATAAATACAGTGTTGCCATACAAGCTCACTCCGAACTATGACACAACTGAATATGAGGTCACAAGGGATGCTGTCTGTCGACATGCTGTCTGATCAATAAAGAAGATTACGAGATATGATTTCATTGGGTTTTATCTAGGTTTCCCCAATTCTTGCAACAAATGTTGAACTATTAGCAAGTCCAAGAAGTCAAACAAAACGGAATTGAGAAGTACCGGTACAAGGCAAGATGAAGTCACTCGACCGAACAATAAGAGAGGAATGTAGGAGCCTGTGCCTCGAATGTCGGTAGCAATCGACGAGGCATTCGTTTGTCTATGAATAAAGTATCAGTTTATTATAAGTTATAAGTTATAAGTTATAAGTTATAAGTTATAAGTTATAAGTTATAAGTTATAAGTTATGTTATAGTTATAAGTTATAGTTATGTTATAGTTATAAGTTATAGTTATAAGTTATAGTATAAGTTATAAGTTATAAGTTATGTTATAAGTTATAAGTTATAAGTTATAAGTTATAACTTCCCTGTGTCCCACAGTGCCTGGCAGTTTATAAATGCAGTCGGCGTTGCACAAAGATTGTGAACTTGGGCATCATTTTAATGGTTATATCAACGCACACACATTTCTACATACATGTAAGTGTGTGCGTGTGTCAGTATATATCTCACATCAGTCATCGGTGTTGTCATAATCAACAGCAGCAGCAATAATAACAACAACAACAACTGCAGCAACTGCATCAACAGCATCAACTTGTTGCTGCTGCACTTTGGCTTCCCAAAGAGAGACAGAGGCACGCACAAATGTTTATTTACACACAGACACTCACTCAGATATATATATGTATATATATGTAGGTTATCTGCGGGTTCTTAGAATTTATGAGTTCAAGTGTGGCACATGGCGACCGCGACTTTTCCGTTGTTGTAACTGTTGCTGCTGCTGCTGTCATTATTACTTGTTAATGGGCTCTTTGGTCATAAAAACTGTCCCTTGTATTTTTCGGGTGAGCTGCATGTGTGAATGTCAAGTACCTCTCTTTTGCCCGATAAGGTTAATGTCATAACGGTATTCTATCGAAATTGACTTTGGGCACCCGCATACAGAAAGCAAACAAACTCAATTGAAATGCCACCGCAACAAGCACAGGCCTCGGGCACAAAAAGGGTTAACTCGAGGTGATTTAATAAAAACCATAAAAAAAATGGGAAATGGGAAAGGGAAAACTAGAGCAGGAAGAGTTTTATTTAAATAAATGGATTTACATTTGAGAAAATTAGGGGCAGAGGCTGTGGTGGTTCTGGGAAAGGAGCTTACTTTAAATTTCTAACCGAGTTACATTATCAAAATAGGGAAAATCTTTGAGTATTGAGTGCGGAGTATCGAATGTTGAGTATTGAGTACTGAATATCGAATGCTGAGTAGCGAATTCACAATATTAAGCTTAGTATCGACAACTGAGTATTGATAATTGAGTACTGAGTATGGGGCTGAGTAGAGCAAATTGAGTATCGAATTCTGAGTGTTGAGTTCTAAAAATCGACTGAGTTTTGAATACTGAGTATCGACCTGAGTAGCGAATACTACATATCGTGTGCTGAATATCGAGTACTGAGTATCAAATGCTGAGTATTGAACTTTGATACTGAGTATCGAATACTGAGCATCGAGTAGTGAGAATTGAATACTGAGTATCGAACTGAATACCGAGAACTAAGTTCTAAGTAGGCTGAGTTAGTATTCTTGTATTTTCCAAAGTTTGTAACTCTTTTTCTCACTGCCCTGAAAGCTGTCCGTATCAAAAACAGTTTCACCTAATTTAATTAACGTTTGTAATGTGACCCCAATCGTTGCTGACATCGTTCTAAATTCATTTGGCCATCAATTTGATATATCCTTTGGCCAACAAACATTTCTCTATTTCCGAACTTCGATTTACTAATCTATATTTATGAAGCCCGCCCTGGCCAGAGAGCCACAGCCACAGCCAGAGCCAGACATGTGCTGTCAGTGGGAATCAACTGTTATTTCAGCAGGCTCACCCAACCCCTGCACTCTGTGGTCAGTCACGAACATGGGTTTTCTATCTGGCTAACATCTCTCGTCCTGCTATCCGGTTCATCTGTCAGTCGTTTCTCTGTTTTTTTTTTTTCTTTTCTGTTTCTGCTGGGGTGGCCCCAAATTGAAATCAACTTCACACGTCGCAAATTTTTAATTAAAAATCAGCAACTGATGTCAATTTGGGGGTTGTACAACATTTGATGCCTTTTACGCGAAGAGGTGGCCGAGGGGGCGGCGGCGGCGGCGGAATGTTTGTACACATAATTCCGCAAACGCACATTTGACATCTTGGTAATACATAAACCGGAACACGTAGAGTGGCAGCTCTGCCGCCGCATTCTGCACGTATTCAATTCGATTCAATGATTCAATCCCCAATCCAGAGAAAAAAAAACAAAGGCTATTCAAGTGAGCAACGCGTAGGAGTAGTGCGTGTCCTGTTTGTTTCGCGTAACGCATAGCTCATCCAGGTTCTCAGCCCAGCTGTCAGTCAGTGTGTGTCCTGGACATGTCCTGGTTTTGGAACTGATTATTAATTTTGGTGTCGTTTTTTTTTTTTTTTGCAGATTTTTTTCCTGGGACTTTTTTTTTTTTTTGGATGAAGTAAAGACGAAATCTAGAGGTAAGTGAAATTTTGTAATATTTTTTTTTGGTCTCGAAATCATAAGAACAAGGCACACACAATAACTTATACACCGCTTTATATATTTTAATAAGTTGTAAGGCGGTTCAGCATACTTACAAAAACTATGAGTTATGAATATTTTATATGAATCCTTTTTTGCTTTTTAATCGGTGAACCATAAGTTCCATTCGAGCTATTTCTGCAAGTATAAAGACTACAAATGATCGTAGGAGGGCTAAATCCACATTTGATAAATTTTTGACGTGGCGACCGTGCTTAATATTTTTTTTGTGGCGCTGGCTTTTGGCCATTCGAGTAATTTCTGCAGGTTTGGAAACAAGAAATTATCGTAGGAGGGCTAAATCTACAGAATATGCTGCAGAGGGTAACACAATTTATGAATTTTTGACGTGGCGACCGTGATTCGTTTATTTTTCGCGCTTGTTTTTGCTCATTCAAGCTATTTCTGCAGGTTTGGAGACTAGAAATTATCGTTAGAGGGCTAAATCTACATAGTATGCTGGATGGAGTAGCATATTTTAGGAATTTTTGAAGTGGCGACCGTGACTCGATTCTTTTTCCAGTTCGTTTTTACAAATTCGAGTTATTTCTGCTGGTTTGGAGACAGAAAATCATCGTAAGTTGGAATATGCTGGATGGGGTAACACATTTGATGAATTTTTGGCGTGGCGACCGTGATTTTTTTTCTTTTTTTATTTAATTTTTGCTTTAAACTGTGTTTAATTATAGCTAATTCATATAAATGAAACTGTGTTCAACTCAAAAAACTATCGCTATGACCTTGTGCACCTTTATTGAGGCAAGTTAACACTCTGAAGTTCTGTTTTTGAAGTGCTGTAGAGATTTCGCTGTCTCCGAAGTCTGTAAAAGAGCGCTTATAGCTTTTTTAGGTACAAACATTCCTTTTTCATTCAAGTTTTCAATATGTTGCCTTGGATTTTACCATCGATTTGGGGCTTGACGAACACCATAATAAATATGAAGACTTTCCATAGTTTCCTTAATGGTTTTTTCAAACAAAAAAGCGTGCAAAGGTCCCAGACTTCGATATATTGATAAATCGTTGTTCGCTACTTATGCCAAGGCAAACTATGTATATCATTTCTTTAATTCATTACTTCTGCCACGGCCCTCGTATCTAATTACATCATTTGTGATCTCATTTCCAATACTCAAGTAGTCCAATTAGTAAAATAGCCGCCGCCAACTGCAAGTCTCAAGTCTCGAACCATTAGAATGGTGGTTAGACTTATTATGCACAGAACCAGATACAACAAAATGTATCTTGTATCTTGTGGCCTACGCACGTGTCAACCAGTTGGTTTCAAAATGCAAAATGCCAACGAAGAAGGCAACAAGTGGTAGTGGAGCTGCATGCAAAGTGACAACTGCAACTTGGACTTGAAGGAGGCAACAACTCTTCAACTGAAGTTCCAAGTGGTTCGGAGTAGTTCAGCAGGCAACTGGAGCGCAATTTACACCATCCACGTTTGTCGCTTTTTATAGTTGTTTAACTACTTTGCCCGGCAGCAGCAGCAGCAGCAGCAGCCACAAAGCAATCACTCAGCGTGGCATAAACTTGGCTAAGCTGCCAAAAGGTGGCCTAAAACCCGTCCCACCAACACCATCAACCACCACCGCATACGTGTGTATTGACAAAAAGCTCTGGCAAAGTTGTCGCACTTGAAAACCGTTACACTTAATGTGCAACTGTAAAGCAGAGTCCAAAACTCACACACACACACACACACACAAGCACACACGCCAACTTGCCAGATATTTTTAATGCCACTTGCATTTAATTACAAATGAATATATTTAGTATTTAGTATTTTGCTTAATGATGAGATCATCAACTTGGACCACAGCTATTGCAGTACACTGCGACAAAATGAGACTAAATAGGCCTCATCACTGGATTGAGGCACAAAATAGAGACGACGATAGTATTGAAATATAAACAACTGACTTTTGTTTTATATTCTTTCTCGAACTGAATTAAGAAACGCAAACTAAATATTCTATGCTGTCTGCTCACCAAAATGACAGGTAAAAATAAAGCAAACTGGCTCACTCTCTTAACAGTACACTTGCTTTCTTACGAGAATAGATCGTTCAAAAACCAAAAACTAACTTCAAAAATTCTCCCTGTGTAACAAATAATTTGCACATAATCGAAAAACAAAAATACAAAAAAAAAAAAAAGATAATGCCTTTGATATATGTGCCCATCTGGTACATACATCTCTTCCCAATCAGAAAAGTCCACTGACATCATCTCATCATTTTTCAACAAAAACAAACACAACCCGGAGACAATCGATGTTGTTTGTTCTAGCCAAATGATCTCTGAGCAACCTTTCCGTCTGCGATAAGTGGAAATGGAATCGATAACTGGAGATCTCTTGCTGCGCTGCGGCCAAGTGCGTGCTACGTGCCCGTCGCCTCAGCCGAAATGGGGAAAAACTGATTTCCAAAACAAAGTATATTGAGGCGGCACCTGCTGTGTGCTGGAAGCCATCCATTCACAGTTGCCAAATCGTAACGAAAGCGAAAACATGGAAAACGATCTGCAAAATGCAGTTTTTTTTTTTTAATTTTGGGGCCGCCTGATCTCCATCATCATCGACAGTTGTTGGCATTTGTTTATGAGTTGAAGTTGGGTGGGTGTGGCTGGGGCAATTGGACTCTGAAATGCGCACACCGACGCGTGCCGAATTCATAAAAACGCATCCGAATCGATGGCAACACACACAACAAAAAAAAAAAAACCCAACTCAACCTCAAGCGAGGCACGAAATTTGAGCCAAAAAACGCAACAAAAAAAAATTAATAAAAATTTGCAATTTTTTTTTTTAAGTAGGGAAGAGAGAGAGAAAGAGTGGGAAATATAGAGTGTGTTGAATGGTTTTAGTTGGACAAGGGAAAATCTGCAAAAAGTAATATAGAACCCTGTTCTTGTTTCCGAATTCCAAACGATCGGAAATGAAGTTTCATGAAGATACCTCTTCCAAAATCGGGAATTATTCAACACTGATCAGAATTGAAGGGCAAGCTGACGTCGTCTTAAATATTGTCCGAGGTTGCCCTACTTGTATTTACATATTCTACAAAATTTCCTTAAGATTCGACACAATACACGGATTAGGTTTGATGTGAAACATCTTTAATTTCGATACGAAAGTTTTCAGTGGGAGTCCAATTTGATTTCAGCGTCACTCTGACATGCCATATTTTGTGGTGTTGTTGTCAAGCGCTTCACGGTGTTTGAGTACTTAGTATCGAGTGCAGAGTATTGCGTAGCTATCGAGTTTTTAGTATAGAGTACTAAGTATTGAGTAATAAGTATCAAATACTTAGTATCGAATTCTTAGTACGGTTTCGAGTCCCGCGGAAAAACAAAATTAAAAAATTAAACCCGGACCAAATTTGGTGGCCCAGCTTTGAGTATTATGAGGAAAGCTTCTCAAACTGCCGCTGGGTTTGGCGCTAAACTGAAATTCGCAAGTGCGTAAAGTAAGAGAAGAAGAGCTATGAAATCGATAACTGAGTAATGAGTGCTAGTATGAAAAAGAATAAAAAGTAAATAAAGTATATAAGAGAATATCAGAGTTTTTCATATAAAGGACTGATCATATAGTATTTAGTATCGAGTATTTTTAGTATCAATAATCGAGTACTTAGTCTTTTCACTGGAAACGTACTTTGTCTCGATTGTCAAGATAGATTTTGTACTCGATTATCGAGTACTGAGTACAGAGTACCTAGTAACGAGTATTTACTCAATACTAGGACTCCCTAAGGACTGAATAACGAGTCCTTAGTGCTAAGTACTTAATTATAAATAGGGTCGAGTACTCAGTATCTATGTTTGAGTAATCTGTATCAAGATATCGATGCAGAGTATCGCGTACTACAATAGACAACTTAGCATCGTTACTACGTCGATATTGATCTACAGAGTATCGGTACAGAGTATTGGTACGGAGTAACTGCGTTCTTGTACTGAGTAACTCAGTTCTAAGTATTGGGTAGCTAAGAATTGGAAAACATTTAAGTAAAAAAAGCCCACCTTAAATTCTAAAATTTGATACAATTTTATCCCTGAGCACAATTGCATACCGCTTTCGAAGTCAAAATAGTAGAATCGATTGAATCTTACGTTATTACAATGCTCAGCTTAAGTAACGTTGTCCATATTTTTAAACGGCTTGTTGGTAGCAGCGCTTGAAAGCTAGACTGAATGAGTCTTTTGCCGGAAGCCATCGAAACAGTCTGTCTGAGTACATGCCCTGCAGTAGGAGAAAAAGGTGGCGATAGCTACACTGCACCACTTACATTGACTAAAAAGGCTTACCGGTACCAATCGCTACCTTATCGCTTTATAAGTAAGCACTAACAATAAAAAAAAAATTTTTAAAAACTATTTTTTTTAGTACATTAACAGCTAAGAAACAGCCGAAATTACTATTTTTTGAATTAGCAGCCTATTTACAGTCAATCTGTGAGATATGGAGTTTTAAGTAGATTGGATTGGCATGAAAAATTGTTAGAATAATATTTTTTAGTTTAAAGATTGTGTAAGAATATATAATTTTAAAATTTTGTAAAATATTAGCAATTGCCTAGACAATTGATTAACATTTTTAATCAGCAGCTGATTGTGGATATTATGAATTATTGAAAGCGGACTTTAACAGTATTGATAAAAATTTCAAAGTTGAGGAGTTTGTGTTTCAAAGATATAAGGGTTTTTTTAGGAAAAATCATTGTCAAAATAGTTAAGTTGACGACTGTACTGCGGTAAATAATTCAGCGGTACTTAGTCCACAACTTACACAAGGAAGAGGCGGCGTTTTGTTACCTTTTAGGACAGCTCCCGGTAAGTACCGAAATGCATGGCGGGCGGTCAGAGAGCCTCGCTAAGTAAGTACCGAACATTACAATGCAGCGAATGCAGGGTGTATATAAATTTTTGTTTATTATTGAATTGTTATCATTTTTGAGGCGGCTAACAACCAACTTTACCCTACATTTAGTTAAAAACCTCGGTCAAGGCGTTTTTTAAATTTCCAATTTAAAAATTTTTTGACCTTCACCTTTTTGTAAATGCTTTAAATAAAAGGTTTCTGAAACGAAATGCAATGATAAAGATATGATTTTTCCTAGATTAAGATGATTTTAAGCACTTATGGTAGCTATCTTCCCTTAGAACATTCTGCCCTGTTCCGAATTTCTATTTGAAATTGTGCTTGAATCTAGAAGTTTTTCTTTAAAAGAAAGTACTATACCTTTTTCAGTTTTTATTCGTATTTAGAACAATTTGTACCAAAAGATAGTTGTTGATAATCGATTAAATGATTTTGGTAACCATTTAATTTAAATTGATCTTAGATTTTCATCCAACGGATCTGAAAATTGTCAAAGGGATATGAAAAAAGATATCTAAGTTCAAATAGATCTTAATGGATCTGTTTTAACCTGTTGCCCATTTTAAAAATGGGGGCAGTTGAAAGGGAAAAGGAGAACTATTTATGTATTAGCAGAAGGTAAGTAAATAAAAAAATATTTTTGCCTCGATACGAGGCTGTTAAAAAGTATATGAGACTGTCAAATTAAGTGCCGTGATAAGGTGTCCGTCACGGCGGCCACGATTCCGCGTTTCCGGACGCGTCCGAAAGACTAGAAAAGGCAGAGGTTATAATTGCATGTATAGGTGTAATTCCTCGCCTGAACCTACAAAAACGTAATTTTGTTGATTTTTTTTGAGCAAACTGCCGGCCATATCAAAAAAAATTTCAATTTCGGCTTTTAAGTAAAGAATAATTACTATATCTGAAAGATCAATAAGATCGGACACGAAGTTATATACGAATCAATTTTGCTTGTGGGAGAGAGGGGGGTTCTTGCATTGTCAGTTATCGCGAGCGGCCGCATGCCATGTGTTTGTGTGTACTATGTTGGAGTGTGTGTGTATGTAAAGGAAAACACACGAAATCAAGGGAACAGGGTATTTTGTAGTCGGGGCACTCGACTGCAGCTCCTACTACCTTAGAGTTTAAGCTTGATTTTACTTGACTTAGATTTAAATTTGTTAATTTTTTAAATATTTTTAAACATTTTGGAAATATAAAAACGATTCGTTCTGTTAGTAAGAATACCCCAGACCAAATCCTGTTTCCAAAATTCTACTTTAAATTCTAAAGAATTCACTTGACTTTAATTCTGAATACTTTCCAGGAATGAAAATCGATTTGACAACATTTTCTTGGTATTAAAACAAAAACTTATCTCTTTTACTCAATGAATTAAGTTTTCTGTTCTCAACCATCAATTCTACTTAGACTGTCTGTTCATTCATTTCATTTTCCGCCGACTGTGGCTATAAGCTAGCTGCTCTTTGACTCCGGCCTATTAGCATAAGCAGCGATTAGGTCGTCAGGCCTAATTTGTTGTCAGTGCTTAAGTCTGATATATGCACGCAGAAGAAGACTGAAATTAAAAACTCACTTTTTTTTTGGTGTGGCACAGAAAAACACGCGCTTCAAGAATTGTGGCACAAAAATAAACGATTCGACTTGTTTCGCTGAAGATCTGAATGCAGACTGAATGGAAAATAAACCAAAACATTGCCAAGAGCAGCGCCAGAGCAGCGCAAGAACGGCGGAAAGAGCAGAGCAAAAGAAGATAAACTTACGCAACAACCAGAGAAGTTGAGGGAAAAGTACTTGACAGTCCACTCGCTGGGCGGTAAATCTTTTTCGCCACTTGATCCTGCCACACACACGCAGACAGACGCGTGATCAGGTAGTAAACTTGGCCTACCTGCCCTACACACACGGAGAGCACACCGAACACAGAACCTTGAACCACTCAACGGCTCTTGTATCTGACAGATACAAATGTTACAGTTACGCACACACACCACGAGCGAGTGAAAGAGAGAAGCAGATAAGAGCAGGTCTGGCGTCCTTGCCATGTGTGTGGTGTGTGTCTGCTGCTCTTGGCTCTGTTATCTGCAAGGTGAACGCCAAAAGTGAGAAAAGTATCTGCGACCGTTTACGCACGCAAAAAGATTAACAACAAAATTGTTAACCGTGAAAAAAAAAACTCAACACTAATTGCTGATAAGGATCATCATCAATGGAGGTGCGAAGTTGGAAAGTGGACTACCTCAACAAAAGAAACTGTCTGCACAATTGAAACACAGCCTTCATCTGCACTGCTAATGGCCATAAAACAGTTACTAAATGAAGAGAATTGGATTGAGAAATTCGCTTTTGGTCTAAGTCTTTTCTAAGACCTTCTTTTTCTCTGAGTTAACCAGAAATGCTTGGAAAAGTATAAAAAAAACTTTTTCGGAACTGGTTAAATGATTTAAAATGAAGTTACTTGAAGATACCCCCCACCAAAATCTTCTTCTTCTTCTTCTTATTTGGCCCGATATTTCTATCACAACCGTTTGACGGTCTCGGCCGCTGCTATTAATGCCCGCCACTCGCCTCTGTTCAGTTTAAGCGCCTTTATGTCTTCCAGCACCTGTTTTTCCCAACTAAGTTTCGGTCGTCTTACAGCTCCTGCTTTCCCTAATTCGTTCGCCTTCCGCCTGTACACTTTTTTTACTGGAGCTTCTTCATCCATACGAGTAACATGTCCAAGCCTCCAAAATCAGCACTGATAAGAACGGAAGGGTAAGCTGATGTCGATTTAAATATTGTCCGAAGATTTTCTTATATTTAGTTAGGCCTTTTATCATTTTATTCGACAAAATTTAAATAAAATTCGACACAAAAAACAGAATACTTTCTCTAAAGTACTAAAAGTACCACAATTCCTGGAGCTGGATTCATAAAGCATAATTTTTAAGGTCACTCGACAACTTGTCAGAATTTCAATTAGCAATAACCGTGCAGTATCACCTGGTCACTCTTTTAAATGTGGAAAAAATTCTATTAAAAAAGGTTGGTTCTCATTTCAGACCCTTCTGCAGATAACAACTGCTTTCACCTTTACAGGGAAAAGTAAATGAAAACCTGCTGCTTTAGCCGGCTCGAGGTCATGTTAGGCTTTCGCATAACTTTAAACAGAGACAGACACACAACACCACAAAGGAGGCTAGTAGATCGTAGTGTTGGGAAAACATCGATAGTGGGCACCATCGATTGTTTCAATATCGACAGAACCGAAAGTGATTCAAAATAGGCATCGAGACATTTGTTGAAAGATACGAAACCCAAAAACTATCGATACCTCTTGGATACTTGCTTGGTTATTGGTATGGATGTCGATACCTAAATGATACTTTTGCTAAGCAGTCGTACTTTGCAATTATCGATACTTGTATTTCTAAAGTACCCTTGATACTTGCTTGGTTATTGGTATGGTTATCGATACCTAATTGATACTTTTTCTAAGCTGTCGATACTTTTGCAATTATCGATACCTTTTCGATTCTTGCTTGATTAGTGGTGTGGCTTTCGATACCTATTCGATACTTTTGATCTGCTATCGATACTTTTACGATACTTTTATATACAAAAAACTTTATAAATGAATTCGGACTTCTCATCATCCAGAATCAAGTGCAAAAAGAAAAAGAAGAAAAGAAAACTGAATCAAATCAGCCCACAACCTAGGTCAATGAATGGCCATAGCCGTCCCCCACCCTGCCCCCACTCCCTTTTACACTTGACACCCAACACCGCCGCTGCCTGCTTCGATTCTGACGCGTAGCGGCATCGCTGTCGAAAGTGACACGTGAGAAAGAGAGGGAGACCTGAATGATCGCTCCAGTAGCGAAGCTTTCGCTGTTTCGCTGTTTGCAATTCAATTAACGCTGTCAATGCCGCCGGCCGATGCCATATGATGATGAGCTACAATTACAAGATCAGCGGCGTATGGCGGCGACCGGCGACCGTGTTTGATTTGTATCTGCGAGATACAAACAATGCGAGCGCAACAACAACATGTTGCTGCGATTGTTTGCCGCTGGCGGCCGTCGTCGTCTGTGGTTTATCAAAAAGCCTTCCATTAGGAGAGCCATTGTCTGGCCAAATTCTAAAGATACACAGACGGACGACAGGGCGGACAAACAACGCAAAGACAGCAGCAGCAGCAGCAGCAACAAGTGCATGTGAAACAAACTTTACAGATATGCGCGCTGACTACTGACTACCTCCGTCTGACTACGGCGTCTAATTGCATGTACGGATACGTACGCGGGCAACAGGCGGGCGATAAGCATCGATAAGGTCCACTGGAAACACCGAAATTTGTTTTGGGGAGTGGGTTTCCAGTGGCACTGGTGGTGGTTGGTCATTGCCATTGACATTGCAACAGTTGGAAACAATGCGCTCCACTGTTTTCCGTGTGCGTTGTGTGGGAAATACGAAAAAAATGATGGAAAATACAAATAAAAAATGAAACTAAGCTTTTTGCTTGAGGGGAGTACAATCACCCGGTGTACTTGATACTTTTCGATACTTTTCTGATGCTTTTGTTAACTGACCTGTCAAGGTAATACAATTTGGAAATGCTTTATAGATACTTTTAGTTTTTCTTCTTTTCAATCACTGTCGAGACGTTCCTCCTCACTTATGAGTCACTTTTCCTTTCCTTTTCACAATTACGATACTTCTTTTTCGATACCTTTTTGGATCTACCGTGTTACTTCTCACCTTATCGATACCTTTTTGATAGTTTTTCATAGTCGATTTAATTGACGGCAATCCACCTCCATTTCACTTTTCGAACCTTCTTCACCAATCTTAAGCGATACTATTTTGATAGCTTGCTGTAAGCTGTAAGATGCTTTCAGATGTTGTTTGGAAACAATTCGATACTTTTCGATATCTTTTCTATGATTTTCGTTACTTTTTTGATTGCGTTTTAGCAAACGTCGACTCTATCTATAATTTTTCCAGTTCTTTGACACTGTTGGATTGTTTTAGAAGCTGTTTAAGAACATTTCGATACTTTTCGATACCTTTTCTATGATTTTTCGATACTGTTTGGTAGTATTTTAGTGAATTTCGACCCTTTCGTTGCTCCGCCTAGCTCTTTGACACTGTTGGATGGTCTCATTTGTTGTTAGAAAACATTTCGATACTTTTCGATACCTTTGTTGAGATTTTTCGATTGCATTTTAGCAAAGCTCGACACTTTTTATGAGTTGCCAAGTTCTTCGCAACTGTTAAATACTTTTAGATGTTGTTTGGAACTATTTCGATACTTTTCGATACCTCTTCTATGATTTTTGATACTGTTTTGATAGCGTTTTAGCAAAAGTCGACTTTATATATAATTTTTCCGGTTCTTTGACGCTGTTGGATGGTTTTAGATGCTGTTCAAGAACATTTCGATACTTTTCGATACCTTTTCTATGATTTTTCGATACTGTTTTGATAGCTTTTCAGTGAACCTCGACACTTTCTATGCTTCGCTTTCACTTTTCGAACCTTCTTTACCAATCTTAAGCGATAGGTATCGAAAAAGTATCAATAATTGTAAAACTATCGAGACTGTATCAAAAGGATCAATATGGTGTCTTACCAATAATCAAACAAATAACGAAGAGGTATCAATAATTGTCATGCAAGTATCGAAGAGGTATCGATAATTGCAAAAGTATCGACAGCTTGGCAAAATTATCAGTTAGATATCGATACCCATACCCATAATCAAGCAAGTACCGAAAAGGTATCTATAATTGTCATGCAAGTATCGAAGAGGTATCGATAATTGCAAAAGTATCGACAGCTTAGCATAAGTATCAATTAGGTATCGATACCCATACCAATAATCAAGCAAATATCGAGGAGGTTTGTATAAATGTCAAGCAAGTTTCGAAAAGATATCAATAACTGTAAAAGTATCAACCGCCTAGCAAAAGTATCAATTGGGTATCGATTAGGTATGCACACAGTCTGCTTATGGCAGTGCATCGAAAGAAAATCATTCCTTTAATCAACCTCCAGAAAGAGCTGGAGATAGATCATAGGCTGCTTCAGCTACTTCTTTTCACAAATCTTGTTGAATTTCATTCAGTAACATTTCTACATTTGTCGATACTTTTCGATGCTGTTTAAAATCCCATTTAATTCTCAATCTTTCCCAAGTAAAAAAGTGACAATCAACGCTTATAAGTAGAGCTCTAAATAATGACATTTATATTCCATTGCTATTGTTCCACCCAAGACCTTCTAGCCTAAGAAATGGCACAATTCAATGAACAGCATTTTGAAACCTTTCGCGTCAATTTCACACCTCGTACAAGAACCGCACTTCGGGGGAGGGTGTGACAAATGACACGCTAACCATAAAATGCCAGACAGACCAATTAGTAGATTTAATAATCATAAAATGCCAGCTCACACACACACACACACACACGCACACACACTCTGGACATAAATTTATTTGTAGTTTTTGGCAACATATGGACGGACATGACATCGGTTTTTGCGGTTGCCCCGTTAGGCGGAACTGGAACCAACCTTGGGGGGTTACGTACGTAACAACATTTCCACTCTGATCGATGTCGATGCGTACAAAATTTAGCTAATTAAAATAGCCTCCAATTGCAATAGTGAAATATGGTAATCACTTGCATCGCCTGCCCATTCACGTACACACACCGAAAATCGAATAGTCAATTTTATGACAAATGTTGCCGAAATGTTTTATAACGGTTTTTTTTTTTGTTTCTTTGTTTAGGCAATTGTGGCATTTTATGTAAGTAAGCGTTGTAAGAGGAGCAACCGAAGCTGATATACCCTAAAGAAATAGGGAAATATTTAGGGGATTATAAGCTGGGCATCCAGTGGCAAATTATGCCCTAGATTAGCGATGTTCACCCATAGCCCCCAGGGGACGAGCGCAATAGGTACACGAGCCGAGCGCATGCTGAAGTCGGGCATATGAGCGTAAGCATCTCTTTGCTTGCAATCGCTGCCCAGCCGTCGATGAGGGCAGTTCAAAGCTGGTCTTTGTCGCTTTAAGTATTTTTTAGCAAACCTTGACACTTTTTTATCAGTTTCCCTGTTCTTTGAGACTGTTACACGCTTTTCTATACATTTCGATACCTATTTTAGGATTTTTCGATAGTGTTTTGATAGCTGTTTAGCAAACCTCGACACTTTCTATGATTCTCCAAGTTCTTTACCACTATTGTTAATTCTCATATGATGTTCAAAAACATTTCGATACTTTTTGATACCTTTTTATGATTTTCGATACTGTTTTAATAGATTTTTAGGGGAGCTCGAAACTTTCTAAAGTTCTTTCAGTTCTTCATTTTTAGGATTTTTCGATCCTGTTTTGATAGCTTCTTAGCAAACCTCGACACTTTTAATAATTCTCCCAGTTTTTCAACCCTGTTAGAAGTTTTCCAATGCTGTTCAAAAACACTTCGATACTAATCGATATATTTTCTATGATTTTTGGATACTATTTTGATAGCTTTCTAGCAAATCTCTACAGTCTCTATGACTCGCCACAGTTTTTTGAAGCTGTAAGATGCTTTCAGATGTTGTTTGGAAACAATTCGATACTTTCGATATCTTTTCTATGATTTTCGTTACTTTTTTGATTGCGTTTTAGCAAACGTCGACTCTATCTATAAGTTTTCCAGTTCTTTGACACTGTTGGATAGTTTTAGATGCTGTTTAAGAACATTTCGATACTTTTCGATACCTTTCATATAGTTTTTCGATACTGTTTGGCACTATTTTAGTGAGCTTTGACCCTTTCTTTGCTGCGCCTAGTTCTTTGACACTGTTGGATGGTCTCATTTGTTGTTAGGAAACATTTCGATACTTTTCGATACCTTTGTTGAGATTTTTCGATTGCATTTTAGCAAAGCTCGACACTTTTTATGAGTTGCCAAGTTCTTGGCAACTGTTAAATACTTTTAGATGTTGTTTGGAACTATTTCGATACTTTTCGATACCTTTTCTATGATCTTTCGATACTGTTTTGATAGCGCTTTAGCAAAAAACGACTCTATATATAATTTTTCGGGTTCTTTGACGCTGTTGTATGGTTTTTCGATGCTGTTCAAGAACATTTCGATACTTTTCGATACCTTTTCTATGATTTTTTGATACTGTTTTGATAGCTTTTCAGTGAACTTCGACACTTTCTATGCTTCGACCAGTTCTTTAAAACTGTTCGATGTTCTGAAATGCTGTTAGCAAACATTTCGATACTTTTCGATACCTTTTCTATGATTTTTCGATACTGTTTTGATAGCTTTTCAGTGAACCTCGACACTTTCTATGCTTCGCCCAGTTCTTTAAAACTGTTCGATGTTCTGAAATGCTGTTAGCAAACATTTCGATACTTTTCGATACCTTTTCTTTGATTTTTCGATACTATTTTTATAGCTTTTTAACAAACCTCGACACTCTATAATGGTAAGAAAATATTTATTAAATTTTTCTGAATCTCTATATGAAAATTCGATACTTTTTCGATACCTTTTCGATACCATTTTTATTATTTTCGAATATTTATATTGAAATTCGATACTTATTTTCGATACCTTTTTACATTTTTTTGAAATTGTATATTGAAATTCGATACTTTTTCGATACCGTTTTTAATTTTTTTGAGTTTTTTTTCCAATTCGATACTTTTTCGATACCTTTTCGATACCTCTTTGATACCTTTTTTAATTTTTTTCGACCTCCAATTCGATGCATTTCTTATACAGTTCAGCAATATTTTATATTGAAATTCGATACCTTTTCGATACCTCGTTTCAAATAGTTTCTCTTTCATCAAACTGTTTGATAGCTTTTAGATACCTTTTGGAACCTGAGCAATAAGTTGTTTATTCTTTAAGGTTGTATTTCAAACTCCGATTCGATACCTGTTCGATACTTGTTCCACAAATATGCTGCTATCCATTCTGCCAACATTCTTAAAGCTTACCCATGTTTGATATAAGTTTTATGACCCTTAAATTCAGATTCAATACCTTTACGTTACCTTGTTTAAACTTTAATAGTTTTCAGTTACAAAAAGTTAGAAATGAGCTGCAACTTTTCCATATTTAATTTGCATACTGAATGCCACATAGACTCCCCCCTTGAATGAATATGCCCCTCCTGGGCCCAGGGTATAACAAAAGAGAAAACAATTGTTTACTTTTATTTGCACGCGTATTTTGTTGTTGTTATTGTTTTTTTCTTTTTTGCGTATGTAGCTCACAATTCAAGGCCAAACCTTTATTTGGGCCATATAAAATTTTGTTTTGTTGTTTAGGTTTTTTTTTTTTTTTTGGTTATTTGTTTCTTTCTTGGCTTTTCGGTAGGTGGCGACGCGTCGTGTAAACAGTGCAAAAATGGCCAAATTAATGTGGAAAATATTCTCCACCTGCTAATCGGTGGCTGACTAACACCTCTTGCTGTGGTATCATTTTACTAAATACAGAAATTCTACAGCAATTTCAATTAAAATTTGTTCTAGGATACTCTTGACCCTCCTCCTCCTCCTCCTGCTGTTGGGTTTGTTATGTGCAACTGCAGCAGTTTGCCGTTTGCGGCTTATGCAATGCGAATTGTTCAGCAAATCAATTTGCATATTGCGCGGCGCATTTGCGGCTGCCCCCTGCGGAGGAGGAGGAGGAGGAGGCGACGACGACTACTACAACAACAATTTACAAAATATTTTTGTGTTCACACTCAATTAATGCCAATTGACTGCAAAATTGCAAACACCTTTGACACGTTTCCATTTGCCATGTGAAAACAATCTGCCCCATAATTGTGAACCGCACACACAGACACTGGAACAATGAATGTCGCATGTCGCAGGATGGACACTCCAAAACTCGCGGTTTGTGTAGTTGTAGTGAATCAATAAATTTATTTATTTATTGGCCAGCCATGCAAAATGCATGAGACACTTTTCAGAACAGCAAGTATCAGTCCACGAGTCGAAGCGACGACAACAGCAAATTATTGACATTTTGAACGCAATTGAACTTTTGCGCATAAATTTTGATTTTTCAGGAAGAGGAGGAGGAGGAGGAGTAGGCGGTGGCGGAGGAGAAGGCGGAGCTGCTTCGAATTGAATTAAATGTGACTTAATTGATAAATAATTGTTGTTGTTGTTGTGGCTTTTGAGTGAGGTTGACCCACGATAACAGGCATTTGTCATAGAATTGAGACAAATCTTCGTTTCAGTTTCGTTTAAATATTGGTTTGATTAAAAGTTGCTGATTAAACAGAACAATCTGTATAGAAAAGTGTCAATGATTTGAGATTTTTTGTTCACCTCTAATTGAATTTTTATGATACCTTTTTCTCCTCTTCAAAATTCCCTCTTGGTCCTTCGAGCCGGATATTTAGTAAGTGCAGATATTAACCAGTGGATGATGAGATGATCAACCAATACCAAAAATCTTTTTAAAATTATATAACAAGGAGTAAAGATGATCGATAAAACCTATAGAAGCTAAGGAAGTGGTTTTATAAACCTTTCTGGACATTGAGGAAGCACTTCACAACAATTTATATAGTGCTGTTAAGAAAGCTCTAATCAGATAAGGAATTAACTCCACCATAGACAGATGGATAGATTCACTTCTACGTTGCAGTGAAGCCTCTGCAGTTGAAGGTGGTAAAACCATCACAGTAACCACAACTAGAGGATATCCCCAGAGAGGAATACTCTCCCCACTGTTGTGGAGCCTGTTTGTGGATAAACTCTTAGAAAGACTTGCTTCCCAGGGTAAAAAAAACGCCAGAGAGACGCAGATGACATCGTTCTTCTTGCAAGAGGAAATACGAAGAAATCTTATGTGACAGAACATCTATAAGAGTTTTTATAGAAGAATAAGCGAAAAAATAAGCTTTATTGCGCTCCCGCTTCGCCCTAAACTAAACTTACTAAGACTTCAAATTAGTCTTATGTAAGTTTAGTTTAGGAGGAAGGACTCAATAAAGCTTATTTTTTCGTAGCTCTGTGCGAATTCGCCCCGTTTCGCCATCCTAACTTTAGATAGGCTTAGAGAGTTGAAGTCGAAACTGAACGCAGGTCTTCTTTCCTTCTTGCCTTATGGTTAGTTGCCACTAAAATTATTGAATAATTTAAACGCTTCTCAATTTATTTGTTTTCAATAAAAACTCCATGGCGCCCGAGCAGGAATATTGTCCGAGATTGGGCTCTACCTAAATCGTACAAATACCATTGTAGTAAAACCCAAGTAGAATAAGGCCAACACGCCTTTCCTGCTGTCTTAGCACACCGAAAAAGGAAGTCAAATATCTGGGCGTCGTCTTTGATAACAGGCTAAGATCTGACAAACCCATATACAGTTGGTAAGGTTACAGCATGGTACCACAAATACTCCGATGGCAGTGAGACCGGTACTTACGTAAGAAGATGTCTCCTCACTGTCAGGACGCAGCTGTAAAAGCTGCAATGGCTGGCATGTACTCGCATATGCATGATCGGAAGTCATCATCAAAATTACACTATTTAGCAATCAATTGGAAACTGTTGAGAATCACTTTCTACTTTCTCTAAGTATTAGCTTGATATTTTCGAAAGTTTTAAAATCATCTTTCGAGAATATCAATTTGATACTGAATTGTATCAGATTGATATTTTTTTGTATTAATTTCTTAGAATTCCTTTTATCAATTTGATATTTCAATGGTCAAACTTTTAGTACCTTATATTTCATATGAATTCGTCAGGTACTTGCCCTTGACTATGAAAATATGGTTGTGTGCTAGATGATGTAGCTCATTTTCTGATGTGTTCAGTCTTTAATCACCACACTTACTGTTACTTGACAGCATAATGAAATTTAAAACGTTTCAACGTCTTATAATTCGATAGAGCCAGCTGCAGAGCACGACATGCTTACCTCACTTTGTCGTTACCCGCTTTATCGTTCCTCCTTACACAGCCAACGCATTATTGTTGTTTCAACAGGCCAACACTCTGGAGCTGTGTTAGTTATTACACATTTGTAAACAGAGAGTGGCTTCAGTACGCTCTCCCTGTGAAGAGACGACAGATTAAAGTTTCTGGGCAACGGAAATTGACAAGAAAATTTTGCGAGAAAGTGCTGCTAATAAATGAATTCGGGTAAACAATACTAATATATTGTTTTAAAAATTTGTTATATGCTAATCCGATATGTTCGTCTTCCTTTTAGCATAGTAATGTTGAAAGGAGTATTAAGGGCGAAAAAATTGTATTGCTATTATTAATTGTTTATAGCGAATTAAAGATACGGTGACATGAGATGGTAAGAATTCAATAACCAAAAAAATGAGTGCAAAAATAGTCAGTATTCTTCGGGAAAATCGATCAGAACAGGAAAGGAAAATATAAGAAAAGAAATTAAGGGAAATTCAATAAAAACTTAAAACGGAGAATTGGAGACTGATAATGGAAATACAGGAATATATGGATTTATTGCTGGTAGGGTCAGGCACTACACTGCGCTACAAAAACCCGCCAAAAAATAAATGAGAACATTTTGTTTTAATTTCTTTGGAGAATTAAAACGGCATTTCCAGAAATGCATAGAAAATTAATAAAATATTTGACACACAACTTTACCAAAACTTTAAAAAAGAAGATAGAAGAAACGGTGTTTATAGCTTTTGGGTAGAAAAAAGACCCAACTAGCAAGTTGTTAACAAATGTTGGCTGACTGTTTAAATTGGAAAATATGTTAATTGATTTTAGGGTTTAAAAGATTAGATACAAATATTTTGGACCAAAAACTATGCCAATTTAAGACTTTTTGACATTCATATTATTTAGACTTAAAAGTGTACATTTAATGTTAAGTGTTAATTTGTGATTTCAATTACTCCTTATATACAAAAATTATTAAAAATGAAATTAAAATTTTTTTTGAAAAAGTACCAACCATCATGTTTTTGGAGAAGTTGTCAGTTTTTCTCATCTTCAACTGTCATATTAATTTGCAAATAACAGAGTAAATTGAAAGTTTATCTGACCCTTTGCAGCTATTTTGAAGCTAAGAAATAGGCCCCAAGAGGCTAAGGATCAAATTAATACCCAAAATATCAATTTGATAACAAAAAAAAACTGATACTAGTTTTAGTTTGAATGTAAAACAACGCGTAATACAAATTTTATTTGGGTAAAGAGGTTTTGTTGGAGTTAACACCAGGCTTGGGTCGCCCACTAAGGCATTGCTTCGCTATGAGCTGAGATCTCTAGCCCAGAAGTCTTCGAGAGGTTGTGTAGGAGAGTTTGAGCGAGTGTCCTAAGTCTCCTACTGCTCAAGGCTAGGAAATGACAGGCAAGGAATGTTGTACTCTTTCCTTCTTTTCTGCGTACTTGCAGCTTCTGCAGAAGTCATGGTGAGCGATGCCTAGGCGCACTGCGTGTCTGCGGATTAGACAGTGACCCGTCATTGTCCCTATCAGAAGCGACATATGTTCCCTTCTGTGAATATTGAATGTTGGCTCGGAAGTGTTTCAGCTAGTGGAAGTGTTTCAGCTTTAGTGTGAAGCTTGATTGTTGCCATAGGCATCCCTACCGTTCTCTTCTCTGAATAGAGCTCGGTGGTGGTACCTAGTCTGACCAGTTTGTCTGGAGACTTATTCCCTACTATGTTGCGATGTGCAGGCTCCCATAAAAATTGCTGAAAGAAGACAGCAACAAAGCACTTTTGATATAAGATTTAGACGGTGGAGCAAACTTCATGAAGTTTTTCAATAAGCTCTTGCTTGTTGGAAAAAGAAGTAAAGGGGCACTATATAGTAACACTTTTCTGCAAACGAAAGCTTTTTCAAAGGCTCTTGAAGTTTTCATCACCTTGTTAGTCCTGTCTTTGTTGGGCTAATTCGGGCATTTTCCTGCCCAATCATCAGCCGACTTCGCTATCAACTTAAGGAGGAGGTAGCGATTCAAGGTTTTCTGCTAAAATAGTATAGTTTCATAGCTTTAAGGCCTCTATTCTCTTCAAAAAATTTTTCGATTTTTTTGATTTTTATAAAGGATATTTAAGAATATAATAAAGGGTTTTTGGAAATTCGAAATAATTTAGAAGATATGGTCTTTTTAATAACCCAAAGTGACTCGATTGCCTAGCAACTGCAAACTTTAAACGCGTTTAGTCCGTCGAGCTGGCGGCCACGATTCCGAGTTCTACTGAACCGATTTGGATGAAACAAAGTTTAATCGACGAAGAAGTGTCAATTCGGCCCGGAGTAAAAAAATTTTGCGACTTTTACTATTTTTTTACACTAAACGGAAAAAAGGGTCCAAATCGAGCAATCAAGTGGCCGCCAAAAATTTTTATTTTATACGGGCCAGAAGGTGACAATTAGTTTTTTTGAGGGCCAACGGCGACGGTGCCATCATGGACAGCCCCATATCGCGCGAAAAATTTTTTTATTTTTTTTATTCATTACTAATAAAAAAAAACAAAATTCAAATATCTTTGTTTTCAAATGAGAATTTTTTCAAAAAAAGGTCCAAAAAACGTTGAAGGAGAATAGGGCCTTAAATTGAAATATCGCAAACAATTTTACGATTTTCTTAAGACAAAATTTGAATGCAAGTGTTGGAAATGACAAAGTTTTCCCCACTGCTCAAAGATAAACAATGCGAAATAAGTCATTTGTGTAGAATTATAACATTTAAAAAAACTATTGCATACTTATGGGCAGTTCAAATTGATGCAATTTTCTTAAACGGCATATCTTTGCTTCAAAAATTCATAAAATTTCTTGGAGTAGCTTATCTTAAGGCTAAGGAAGAGTTTTATGCAATGATTTCACAGATAATCCAAATCAACATTGAGGTTCCTCAAAAACTTAGCCTAAAAGCAATCAAATGTTTGGTTTTGCAACTTTAAAATCTCGAGCTGATGAAGCATTTCCGAAACAGATATAACTTTAGCGGAAGAACGTCATCTAGAAGCAGGATCACTTTATTAAGAAACTGTTTTGAGCAGCATTAAACAGAAAAATTCGTTGGTCCTTCGAGCCGGATTTTAAAAAACGTAAGATATTGAGCATATTTGATTTAGCAAGTATCAAAGAAAACGAAGAACAAAAATAGCTTGAAAATTAAGTAATAAATAGCAGCATTTAACAGAAAAATCCCTGGTCCTTCGAGCCGGATATTGAAAATTGTTTATATAGAAAGTACAAGAAAAAGCCTAGAACACCACTTCTGAGAGACTAGCTCATAACTCTAAATCTGCCTGCCTGCAAAATTCAATAAACTTTCCATGCACTTTGATTGCACTCTTTTGGAGGTCTTGTGTGCGATAAACCCCACATTTTGGGGTTTTCGCGAATGCACAATCTGTTCTCAGGGGCAGGGACAGCAGAGTGTGTTATCTTCTGTGTTTTCTGTGCTATCGCTTCCGGGTCTGACCGGACCGACTCGATCGAATATTGCACGCACAATTCTGGCGTTACTCGCGTTACTCGTCGTGCCGCGTGTTTGGCATACGAAAATGGTATTTCGAAGGGGATTAGGCAGGCAGCCCTGGTAAATGCAATTAAATTGGATTGCCGACTGGTTGGTTAACCCCGTTAACTCAGCTGAAACTCTCGACGCGGCATTTTAAAATTCATTGTGTGTGTTTTTGTATTTTAATTAAAATTATGTCAACGCAATTGAAATGTTATTGAACCAAAAACGAAAAAAAAAAACAACACACACAAGTGGAACAAGTTCATTAAATGGGATTTGGTAACCGTTTGTGCCGGGGATAAACTTCTTTGAAAGACCCTTTTAAAGCTGATTCATATTTTTGTATGTACACTCACCCACAAGCAGAAATATATCTAGTATAAAATATATGCTACAGCTTCCTCCCTTGGCGCTTTGTATCATTCAAACAGGATACCACTTTTTTGTTGCCTCGCTTCTGGTTCTATTTGGGAATTGCTGTAAATAATAACAAGAAAAAATATAATTTAAAGCATCGAAAATTGTTGTTTGTGTTTCCAAGTAAATTAAATAATGCAAAATGTTGCCCTGATAAACAAAAACTTAATGAAACTGTAACCAAGAGGAAGTTCTGAGTGTGCGAGTGTGCGAGTGTGGGGGCTCTCTGTATCAACAAATTGCCCACACACAAATGGCGCACTAACTAAAACCAAACACCCCAAATGCCGCAACCTTGAAACGAAATGAAAACTAACATCATAACAAAAACAATTTCATAATTCTGATGGAAAAAAAGAAGAACGAAGGACGGCGATTAACTACGTCTCCAAACAAATTCCCCGACAATTGAAGTGTCTAAATCGTTTTTCCCGTTAGTTAACCCCTGCTCCTGCACCTCTTGTGTGTGTGTTTTTTTTGTAACAAATCCACTTATTTGTTGAATTTGACAGTTTAATTCTACGCCTCAATGAGCCCCAAAATCCGACGACCCAACTCCCCTGCCCTCCCTCGCTTTAACCCCACACGCAATGCGCGCTGTCGAGGCTGTCTATTTCAATCGAGTTGCAGATTGAAGAACGGCAAAGATAACGAAAATGTAGCTGTTTGTGTCGGATCGAAAGGAGATGGGGGAAACATAATTCGAGCAAATGCAGTTGAGAGTTAGCTACGCCTACCTGAAACACTGTTTAGCGAGTTCTGTTAACTATAAGCACAGCAAAACTCAAACACTGCATTACGCAAACACCGCCTATCCTAAGCATCATCTACTGTATGCAAAACCGCCAACCGTAATACCGCCTAAAGTAACAACACTCTACCCCAAAAATCGCTTACAATAAACACCTTGTTTCGTAGATACAGCTTACTGGAAGCACTGCTCAAAGTAAAAATCGCAAAGTTTAAGCACTGCATAATGCTAACACTGTTTACTGCTCACACCGCATAATGCAACCACCATTTAACCTAATTACTTCTTACCCTAAGCATCATCTACTGAGTGCAACATCCGCCTAACGTAAGCCGCACAAGACGGACCCCATAAAACGCTTATCGTAAACACCGCATATTGCTAATACTGCTTACATTAAGCAGCGGTTACTATAAAAACACCGTAGCACTCAAACACTTCATAATGCATCACAGTAAACAGTAAACACCGCATAACATAACTACTGCTTGTTCTAAGCTTCTTTTACCATATGCAACTCAAACACTGCAAACACCGTATACCTTAAACACCACAAGGAGGTACTTCCACCTTAAAAACCCGCTTTTTGTTAACATCACATATTGGGGGTATCAAAAATCTCTTCCATTGACCAAATTCCAAACAAAATCAATTCTCGGTGTCTAAAACTTTTTTTCGGTTGTCAAATCTCTAGTGATTTGGTTAGAGATTTGGCTAAATTCAACGCTAAAACTTTTTTTGAAACAACTACGTTAATTTACTGGAGAGGCTGAATCAAATAAGTAACATGATTTATTTGATTTAATATGGTGGTGAAAATAATTTTTCGCAAAACCAACCGAAGGCCACGATTCCGGGTCTCGATTGGCGCTCCGAAATTGAAATTATAACGTGGTTTTAATCAAGTTATAGGATGTAGATATCATCGGTAAACTTATCCACAACTCACATTTTGGATTTTTGTTTAACATCATGTAAATTCAAAATAAATAAGGGAAATTTCGGACAATTTTTTGTACCAAAATAGACCAATTCTCTTTCCCACTAAGAAATATGGTCTCGAGGTTCAGAATGGGACACTGCGTCGGATTTTTCAGCTTTGTTTACCAAAAAGAAAATCGGTTCGTTGAACTGAGATTTCCAGGACACCCCAGTTCGTAAATACTGGTCACCGTAAAATGTTTGGTCACATTGGGTCACTCAAAGACCCAATAACGCCAAATACTGTTTACTGTAAGAATCTTCTACTGTATGTTATTCAAAACTCTAACACTACATAAAGCAAACAACGCCTACCTCAAACACCGCATGTCGCAATCAAACTTTACCTGAAAAACCGCTTACGGTAAACACCTCCTAACCTACATACTGCTTACCGAAAGCACCTCCTACAGTATACACCGCAAAACAATAAGCCGTTTACCACACCTGGAAAAACTAATAACCGTAAAATCTGCCTACTGCAAGCACTGCAAATAGCAGATAGCTACATTGCTGTGTTGGTATGTTTTGTGCCACCGCATAGTAGTTTGAATTCTTTATTAACATACATTAAACAATAGTCAACCATATTTATAAAGAACGATCATAGAAATACACCACAAAAAACACCGCATTCGATTTTAATATCGTGAACACCGCCTATTAAATGATACATAATAAAAAGAAGGTGACAATTTTTCGCAATGAAATCTAAAAGTATATTGCATTAAAATTCCGTGGCTTGAAATGTTACCAGATCCACACTTTGTGAACCAGGAGTTATCAAAAATATACTCAAGCTGTGCTTTGCTGTAGTAATGCAGTGTCTGCGATATGGAAATGCATTTGTAGTGTTCAAACGCGGTGTTTGAACAGTGTGCGTAGAATTAGAGCTTTAACTTTGGACTTGCGATTCTATGCAAACTACTTGCGGTGATAGTTTTATGTTTCAGTTTTGAGAAGCTCAAACACTGCTTTTAGTGAGGCTTACTGCATATATTGTTAGCTTTACTCAAAGTCAAACCACCATTTTTAGTGCCGGTTTCAGATTCGATTCAATCCCATCTTTCATATTTCTTCATTTTAGCAAAAGTATCTTATTAAGTTAATTGTATTGCAATAAGTTAGATTGAAGTCATCGAAATGGAAGCCCACTCTGAGAAAATGCTCCTCAATAGCTGCCGATACAGTGCGCTGTAATCTCTACTCTGCTTATTGGAAGATTACTTTCTTATTTGCTCGGTTTGCCTGGTGAACTGCGGGATAACTTTTAGCCCATCACCTAACTAACAAATAGTTTCGCTCGGCTAACCGACACCTAGGTGAAGTCAACTAAATCGACCAAAACTTGTTACAATATTATCTCAAGAGTAGAAAAGATACCCACTAATTTGAAAGGTCCAGATACCAATTTATGTAATGCTAAGTGCATGCCTATCAAGCAATTTTGTTAGATATAGTCTAAAGTCAAAAAATCACCAACGTTATTAGTTTTTTGGTAGACACCGCATATCGTAAACACCTCATTTCATACCGCAAGCACTGTCCTAGTACTCAAATCAACACATTTCGTACCGCAAATACTGCCTTAGTATTCAAAATTCTGCATTTCATACCTCAAACACTCTTCTTTCTTCCTATTTGGCCCGATAATTCAATCACAACTGGTTGACGGTCTCGGCCGCTGCAATTAATGCCCGCCACTTGCCTCTGTCTTGTGCGAGTTGTTCAGTTCAAGCTCATCAATGTCATTCAGCACCTGATCTTCCCATCTTAGTTTCGGGCCTCCTACCCTTCTTCCTTTCCCTAATTCGTTAGCCTTCCGCCTGTACACTTTTTTTACTGGAGCTTCTTCATTCTTACGAGTAACATGTCCAGCGCTGCCGCAAACACTGCCATATTATAAAAAACACCACATTTCATACCGCAAACACTGCCTTAGTACTCAAAGCACCGCATTTCAAACCGCAAACACTGCCTTAGTATTTGAACCACCGCATTTAAACCGCAAAGACTTCCTTATTATACAAAACACCTCATTTTATACCGCAAACACTGCCTTTGTACTCAAAACGCCTCATTTCAAACCGCAAACACTGCCATAGTACCACAACGAAGACCGCTGAAACTTCCTTAGTACTCAAAACACCGCATTTTATACCTCTTACACGGCCTTAGTACTCTAAAAACTGCATTTCGTACCGCTAACACTGCCACATTTGTTACTGACTTAGCATGTAAATGTACATTCATGGGGGGCTTAACCGCAAACACTGCCTTAGTACTCAAAACACCGTATTTCAAACCGCAAACACTGCCTTAGTATTTGAACCACCTCTCTTATACCGCAAACACCTCATTTTATACCGCAAACACTGCCATAGTACCACAACCAAGACCGCTAAAACGTCCTTAGTACTCAAAACACCGCATTTCATACCGCAAATTTTGCGTTCGTACTTTAATCACTGCATTTTTATACCGCAAACTCTGCCCTAGTATTCAAAAACACCGCATTTCATACCTCAAACACTGCCTTAGTATTCAAAAAACACCACATTTAATACCGCAGACACTTCCTTTGTACTTAAAGCGCCGCTTTGTATACACAAATACTGCGTTAGTGCCCTAAACACCGCATACGTTTTATTAAGCATACCTTAACACCGCATTTTTTGAAAAGCGCATAGCTAAAACACCACTTTCTTTGAAAGCGCATACTTTGTACACTGCATTACTAAATTCAGCATACCTTAAACACCGCCTACTTTAAAGTAGGCATACCTTAAGCACCGCATTCTTTAAACCCCGCCACTGAAACGAATTTCGGTTGCGGTAATTTACATCCGCCGACTGTTAAGGAAACTTTTCTGTAACCAAGAACCAAGGCTCGAACCTTAATTTTCGGGTTTTCCTAAGGGTTCCTAAAGGTTTTCTAAGGGTTTTCCTACATCTTTCTCTCAATGTTCATTTTCATTTCTCAACCGACTTAATTCAATTATTTCCCTTTAATGAAAACACATGCCCTAAGTCTTCCATGAACGACTTTCAAGTTGAGTTTTTGAAGAGAAAACTGGAATATTTGGACAACACACAAAACAAAGTCATAAAGAGGCGACAGATAATAAAATTTTTATAAAGAAAACAAAGTGCCAAAAAAAAAAAAAACACGTTTAAATGTCAAAATGTAACTCCAACAACTGCACACAACTGCAAGTCGCTGAGGCGCCGCAAAAGCAACAAAAAAATCAAATTAGCGCCAAACGCTGCTGTCGCCGCTGCTGCTGCTGGCCGACTGTTGCAATCGACATTCATCTTGTTATTAATTTTTTTCCGTTTTTTATTGCTGCTCATAATTTGTGCTTATGCAAAAAAAAAAAAAAATAAACAACAACAGCAAAACAACAAAATTTTTAAATTAAACGCAAATTTTTTACTTGTTTTCTTTTTCTTCGTCGCTGTCGCCGCCGTCGTCCGCCAGCAATCATTATAAACCCGTTAAAATTTATGAGAAAAGTACACAAAAAATATGAAACAAGCTGGCGACAAGCTTAAATTTGCATCTGATCAATAGCATTAAAGCTAATGAAGACATTAAAGCGTTGTTCTTAAGAACCTTTAGCCAATTGCTGGCAATGTGTGAAGCCTCGACTCTAGTCTGTCGGCCAAGACATGATTAAAGCTCAATTAATTAAGCCTGACAATGACAAGGAGCCGTGGCCAGCAGCAGTCCCGATGTCAGGGACAGTCAAAAAAAAAAACAACAAAAACTGGTCACAAACGTAAAGAACTTTGTTCTGCAGTAGTAGGAGGCGGCGGAGGTGGTGGCGCAAGCGGTGGAGGAGGAACAGAGGCAGGCACGGGGACCTAAAGTCATAATCATTATCAACAATGACTTATAGCAATATGCATGACATTTTCTATATGCACTTACTTACAAATGTGTGTGTGTGTGTGATGTGGATGTTTTTTGTTGTAATCTACTTGAGAGACACTGAGAGAAAAGAAGGGGTGAATGAAAAATGTTGGAACTGTTATAGATGATTCTCAGCTAAAAGGGATTGAAGTCTTCTGATTCTTATAAAATCTTGTCTCTTAACTGAGAACTTTATAAGTTGATCAACTCTAAAGTTTTGTTATGTGGTCTTGAAAAACAAAAATTTTATACCCCTTTGACAATATTATTCTTCGAGCAGTAGCTACCTTAGAACTATGAATTTAAGGTTTGCTTTTAAAAACTTTGGAGTAACTTTTGCTAAAGCCTAACCTATATAACGTCTGATAGTATGCTATATGCTGTTCAATTTTAAAAGATCTCAGAATATCATTGTAAAATACTTCAGATTCTTGGCCTTAAAGTTTGGGGTCACATCTTTAAATTGTACATAATATAGTCCAGTTCAGATTTATTCTTCGACCGATCCCAATTTTCAAAAGATCGTATAATATCATTTAAAAACTCTTTAGATATTTGTACATACAATTTGTTAATCAGACATACATCATTTTGCCAAAATTGGTATTTATTCTTCGACTGATTAAAACCTTGAAAAAAGGGTATCGAATTCGATCGATTGGTATGGGTAAGAGATCTGATATCCAAGAAAGCATGATAAAAGTCAGTAGAAGCTGTCAGATATCAAGACAGTTAAATAAAGATTATTCAAAATTAGAAGCTAAAATCGTTTCCTGAAAATGGCAAGAGTTTCCCATTCCAAATCCTCAAAAATTTTATCGAAATTGAATACGGAAACATGCCTAAATATCAGCTTTTATACTTCGACTAAGAAAGCGCTTGTTGCTAATTATAGTTACCTATAATAATTGCCTACTTAATGGTCATGAGTGCTGACAATTGGCTATAAAAAAATGCTTTAAAAGTGTTAACAAGTTTCGATGGCGTTACCAATCTATGTGAAAGCGGCTTTTAATATTTTGAGCTACTCATTTGCTTTAAGAAGAATTGAAAAAAATCGTCAATGGTGCTGCCCGACTGCTTAATATAGGCTTGAAGTGCTGTTCATTTGCTTAAATATTGTTAAAAAAAATCATAAAAATATCTATAGTGCTGCCAACTTGCTAAGAAAATGTCTGGAAACAAACAATTAACTCTTAAGTGAGTTTAAGTGCTGCCAATTTGACATAGAAAAGCACACATTATAGCAGACTTTGGGTTAAACAGGCTAAGCTAGCTCTAAAATGCTTTAAAGCGCTGCCAACTTGCTTCAAATGTAGGTCAGAGCTTGTTGAAAGTACTCAAAGGCACTGTCCATCTGCAGAAGCTAAGCTTAACTACTTAACAAATTGCTTAAAGTGCTGCCAGTTTACAAAAATATTCAGAAATAAAATGTTCTATATATCCAAAGTGCTGCCAACTTGCTTTGATAATGTTTTCATATATATAAATCATATACGAGTCAGACCGTTAATTAGAACTCTCAATAGACTTAAAAAGAATCAAATTTAAGAACAAAGTGAAAAAAATGTATATTTTAATATCAATTTTAGTATCGCTGCTAGTCAAAGTGGTTGTTAGCCGGCTCAAGGTCAAGGATTAATTTATCGGGTGTGACTCGGAAAATCCCTAGGGATTTTTGTATAAACCCTTGTATTTAAACTAAGACTGTTTGCATTTATATGTGAAGTGCCTCAAAAATGCTAGGCTACTAGATTAAATGACGAAAGTTAAGCGAATTGAAATCGACAGTTCAAAGCCAAGTAAATTTAGGTAGTAGGTCTAAATCGCTTAGCATACACCATCTAATCTAACAACCGAAGATTAACTTGTCCCTTTTCATATAAAGGTAAAGAAATTTAAAATGAATTGAAAACTTATACGAAAATCACTAGAGATTTCCGTGTCACATCCGTATAATTCAATAATCAACGGAAATTCAACAAAGAATACATATGAACAGCAGCTGTGTGGTGGCTTTATTAATTAGATTCCAAAAAGTTATTCAATTTCATTAAGGGAACTAAAGAAAGTAGCGGGAACTGGTGATTGTTGAACCAACCCATTATATATCGTCTGGAGAGACTCTCGCACATTTGACATTTTGTTTAAGTATTATTAATTAGCAGCGACATTGCTTTCGTCAAACAAAAATACCAAAGCCAAAAATATTATTATCCTCCTTCTGAACCTCCTCAATGATCTGCATCTTTTTGGTTTTTCAGTCATTGTTTGGAATTTCCCAATCATGTTCCCTCATGAACGCTCCGATAACTGAAGACTCTTTATTGTGTTTGCGTTTAAAGTAATGCCAATATAATCAAACAAACCAATAAAAATCAAAAAAAAATATAAAAAAAAAATTGCTAAATTCGTCCCAATTCACATCTCAATGCTTCGATCACCAATCAACTTTCAAACAAAAATGCTTTGAAAATTTATTATAGAGTTCCATTCCATCATAGTAACTTCCCGTTCAATAAGCAGTGATCTCTCTTAAAATGTCTAATGGAAACTTGTTAAAAATTATACTTTGTTTTGAATCGATTACAATTTTCGAAATTAATAAGTATAATTGGCTCAAAGGTAGAGCATAACGCGTTTCATGGGCCAAATCCTCACTTTTAGCTATCTTGAGCTAAAATGTCCCTCCCAACCGCCTCTCGATGCGCCGACAAAACTGCTTGGTCTTCAACTTAAAGTGGCGGCCGATGGCCTCACGGTGCAATTCAATGCTGGCCTTCTGTTTGATTTTGGTGCCCAACCCAAACTTTGCTGAGAAAGAGCGATTCACTTTGATGGCTAAATTTGGTCCTCAGGAAACGCGTCCGTTAATTACCAAATCCTGAACCGAGTTTTTCTTTGTGGTTTTTGGTTCGGTTCAGCATTTCTGAAGGGAAGGTGGTTCGGCTAAGCGGTTCGCTTCACCGGCTGGAATAATCGGTTCGGTTCGTTCGGTTTAATTGGCTGCTTTGCCATAATTTTGCATCTCAATTGTTGAAACGAGTCAGGGGGCTGTCAAGATGCCCGAGTAAGGCTTTAATAATGCATCGAAGGGCTGCCAATTTCTCAGTTTTTAAATACAGCCAAAGTGGCTTTAAATGGTGTCTTTATTCCTTCCTGCCAATTGGCTTAAATAATGCAAATAAAATGTTTAAAATCTCAAAGGTGTTGCCAACTTGCTTAGAAAACAACCCCAAGTACTATGGTGTTTCTAAAGAGACTTTAAATGCTGCCAATTAGCTTTAAATTAAATTAGAATGTGCTGCCAACTTGCTTTTTAAATTAAAACTAAATTGCCTTAAGACTTTGAATGCAAGTAAAAAAACCAAAAATGATTTTGATATGAAATATCAATATAGAATGTAGATTTAGAACCTTTTCCAAATAATTTCCACCAGCTTCGCATAGACACAAAATATGATTCCATGACTGAGGGG
Organism: Lordiphosa collinella; assembly: GCA_018904265.1. Classification (NCBI taxonomy): domain Eukaryota; kingdom Metazoa; phylum Arthropoda; class Insecta; order Diptera; family Drosophilidae; genus Lordiphosa; species Lordiphosa collinella. The sequence goes on along the minus strand of JAEIFV010001109.1, from coordinate 2,804 downwards.
CCCTCAACAGAACAAAAACAACAACCACACAAGAAAACCCGAGACACGAAACACTTGCAACAACATTGTTCTCATTGTTGTGCGGGGGCCACTGTCGCAGTGTTGGAAATCATGTGAGAAATTTATGTTAAATTGTTGCGACAGCGAAATGCAAGAGCACCCCTCCCTCCCACCAACCTCCCACGCCAATGCCAAGCAAATGAAGCGGGGCCAAAGTTTAGCAGCAGCAGCAGCAGCTGCAGCTGTTGCTTCTTGGTGGCATCTTCTGGAGCGGATTCCCGTGAACCGTATGGCGCCCTCTGTTAACGGGTGTTGGGTGGACGGACGGACGGACAGACATGTTGCTGATGTAGCAAGAGGCAGCAGCAGCGACAGCAGCAACTTGTTAACTTTTTTTATGCTGCTGCTGCTGCTGATGTTGCTGTTGTTGCTGTCAATGATATTGTGGTCCAAGCAATTGAATTGACGATGCTGACTAAACACAGAGAAGAGACAGAGAGACCCTGGGTGGGCCCCCAAATGATATCACGACCACGTGGAACGTGAGAGATGATGCCAGTTGGATAAATCATGAAAATAATGAGTTTAGTCTAGGCAAACCACAATACACACACACACAAACACAACATTGCAGCCCTGTCAGCCAGCCGGCGGGCCAACCGCAGGCAACAAGCAAAATAACAATATGATAACAGAGTTTAATGACTTTAGAGGGCGGGGCGAGTGCGTGGGAAAGGCAGGGCGGGACGGAACATTGTCTAATCGCCATCGAAAAGCATTGCAAATCACCGAACATATCGGAAGTATAGCGGAAAACCCATTTGACCTCCATTGAACTGATTATGCAATAGTTATCAATTGACTTGGGCTGTGTGAGAGATGGTAGTATACACTGGGAGAAACAGTTATTCATAGACATTTTTTAGAATGCGACCTTAAACGCCGCTTGCCTTTAATTCAGCATACCTGAAACACTGCATTCTTTATGTGAATGCCTGAATACTATATACTGTATAGATTCATCACACCTTAAGCATCGTATATCTTAAGCTTAACATAACCTAGGCACCGCATTTTTTACAACGTATTTATGAAGCACCGCATTTTCTAAATACTTTAATGAGCGCTTGTCTTATACACTTTATACCTCAAACTCATCAGTGCATACTTTAAATTCTGCATACATAATTACTGCGAAACCCTAAACTAATCATCACTTAGACACCATATGCCTTGACTTCAGCATACCGTAAACACTTCTTACTTGAAGTAAGTATTCTTTGTAAATGGCATATACTGCATACCTTACACACCGAATAACTAAAACTTACCATACCTAATACACAGCTTTCCTAGAAAACCGCCTACATTGAACACTGCTTATCTAAATAAAGCATACATTAAACTTGGATTGTTACAAACACCGCATACTGCGAAGCTCTGTGTTCCTTAAATAGATTAGATAGGGCATACTTTAAACACCGCGTACATTCAAAACTTTGTATCTTAAACTTGATACACCGTAAACACCGCATTCTTTGAGAGCGGCATACCTTAAGGGGGAACACACTTTGCGATGAGCAAAAGTAGATGGTTTTTTAAAAAAAATTCCAGAAAAAAAGTATAAGAGATTTTTATTTTTGTTTTTTTTATTAAATAGTTAATGAATGAAAGGAAAATAAAAAATTTTTTTTTTCCATATGAGGGCCGTTCAGAAAGTTATCGGCCTCCGAAAAATGATGAATAAAAAAGTGCCCACATGGTGACCACGGTTGCAACACTTGGGATGATTTGAAAAAGAAAAATGCGGTTATGTTAAGAACTAATGTGGCTATCGTTCGGCCCTGGAAAAAAAAAAATTTTTTGACAAAATGGCGGACATTTGAAAACAAAAAAATTTTCTTTTGCTTTTTTTGGAGTGTAGTGTAAAAAAAAGTACACTTAAAATATAGGTATCCAAAGTTGGAGGGCCGAACGATAGCGACGACAATTCTGCGTCGTATAAGCCCTTCCGGAAAATCGGTCCACTGGTTTCTTCTGAATCGTGGCCACCAGTTTGAAAAACGGGGTTTAGAGATAAACGCGTTTAAAGTTTGCAGTTGCTAGGCAATTCAGGACACTTTGGGTCATTAAAGGGCTATATCTTCTAAACTATTTCGAATTTTTGAAAATCCTTTTAGGGGGATTTTTTTGAATATCCAGCTACAAACAAAAACAAAAAAAAAAGTCGAAAATTTTTTTTCCGCAAAGTGTTTTCCCCCTTAAACACCGCATTCATTAAAAACCGCATACTTTGAATACCGCATAACAAGAATTCTCCCTACTTAAAGCACCGCATACCTTAAACTAAGCATTCCCCAAACACCGCTTTCTTTGCAGCACTGCATTCCTTCAACAACGCATACCTTAAACATCGTCTACCTTAAAAGCCTCGTATCCTAAGTTTGGCACTGCCTAAAAACCGCATTCTTTGAAAACAGCTTACCTTAGGTTAGGTTAGGTTGCGATGGCTAAGAGCGACAAGTCACTCTTCCACTTAGGCCACATGGGCCCGTTGCGATACCAAATCTTCCTTGTTAAACCCTATTAGACCCTAGGTGATCTTCGATACTGAACCATTTTGTGGATAGAATAAATTTAAGCAGAGCTGGGATCTCTATATCAGATGTCTCCGACAGGTTGAGTAGAGAGGCTGACCAAGAAACCTAAGTCTTCTCCTACTTAAAGCGGGGCAATGACACAAAAGGTGCTGTATCGTTTCCTCGTCTTCCTTAAATCTGCAGCTTCTACAGAAATCGAATTGT